>JACXGI010007929.1:23326-35459 GCA_016801175.1 Esox masquinongy
CCCCCCCCCCCCCAAATTTTTTTTTTTATTTTGACTAATCCAATCAGCTCTTTTCAAAGAAGGTGTTTTTCAGAGCTAATCTAGTTGACTAAAAGACCAATTAGTGAACAAAAAGATCAGACCTGGGCTGCCTGTGTAAACAAAGCCCTTGTTACTCATTGTCTTGAGGGGTTGGTGATAGAACAACCAAGCTAATCTCTTGCTTCCTTTATTCACTAGTGCTGGGGGTAGTGTATGCTCCGCAGCGTTAGTCACTCACGTGGTAGGATGACTGTGGTCCATTTTCCCAACACTTCTCCTCTGATAAAAAGCTGATGTGAAAGATCTGGATTGATTGATTGGTCAAAATGCCAATTAAGGGGGAGGGGGAATGGTATGTGTAAATGCAGCCTTGGACAACCTTGTGTCTCAATTGAAAAAGGCAGGGCAATATTCCAAATTGCTCTTGTAAAACACAACGTAAACTGGAAGTAGGCAGACTATATTACCCCAGAGAGGCATAATGTGACCATTGTCTGTTATTTGTTTTATCTTCATATATTAATCCCTTGGCCCTCCTTGGACCTCACACTAGTGATTGCCACTGTTAGTATGGCTGAGTTATTACCCAGGCCCCCCCTCAGAACCCTGGTAGAATTCCTCTAATCCTTAACACTGACAATGTATGTTTAATTGTCATTTTCAACAATTTATTTAGGTAATCTTTTTGTCATTTGTTCATACACTGTTCTTCCACTGTATGAACACAGGACTTAAACAAATGTTTACACATGGGTTCTAAGTGATACGTTCAGATGTAATCCTCTGATTATGCAGCTGCCTTTCTTTTTTTCAGAAAGGTGTAAAGGGACGTTGTCATGTATGAATAGTTTCTCCCCACCTAACTCAGTAGAACATTTCAGACCAGAACACTTGGAATTTCACCATGCCTTATCTGTTTGGTGTCTAATAGCAATTGTAAAGAAGGTGGACTTTACAGGAACTTTGTTGGAAAGCCATCCAGACACACCCTATCTCCTTACTGTGTAGTTAGTTACCAGGCAAATGCTTGTTTTGTTGGGGTACTTTGACCAACTTACTGAATGAGTCAGTCAGCCAGTGAGTCATGAACATAAAGCTAAACCACATCTTTTTCTTAAAGAGGAAATAACGTTGCAGTATCATGCTCAGATAGGGTCACTCATAGCAACATCTCTAGGTCATTCTTGGAAAAATGTCATTTTCTACAGGCATGGTTAAACCGGTTTGGTGACCAGCTGTGTGTGTGTAAACATACGGTAGAGTCCATGGGACTGATGCACCACAGCTACCATTGCCGTTACGGCATCTGGGTCCTGGGAGCTCTGTCATTCGCTGGTGGACTATTACAGTTTTTCACAGTCACTAACCCAATAAGACTGGTTCTATGGACAAGATACATATACCATTTTGCAAAGTTCCAAAAGGAAGACTGTTCACCCCAACCTGTAAGCACTATTCACCAGTTTTCAGAAGCATTTCTGTTCACAGCTTTTCATAGCTGCTAACTCACATATCCTGAACGTGTAGTACATTTTCCCAAAACGATGAACACAATTCTCGAAACTCACGCCATATTGAAGAACCCCTAGACTTCTCACACACAACTAAACATTGTACTTAAAACCATATTATCTTGCATATAAAGGAAACTTGTAAGCACACAATGCATCAAATCTAATTGGACTAGGGAGAGGATTTGAAAACTATTATGAAAAGGTATTAATGAATAAATAACCACGTGTTTTAAAACAGGTATGGAGTTATAGTCATAAAAACAAATATTTATTCTGCCTCAGCATTCTGTATCTCACCTGAGCCAGAGATTTTCACATATAGACCTTGCATGATTTCTGAGACAGATGAACTAGCCGTTGTGAACATGGTTGTGTAAAACAACTGTATACGTTTAGAGAAATCCAGTAAAGAGAAATATTTCAAGACAATGGATATGTATACAGACAGTCAGAAAATATAGACTGAGATGTGGGTGAAAATCTCTGTTGTCCCTGGTCAGAAACAGGATGCCAAGGCTGAGGCAGAATTTTTGTGAGTATAATTCTATACCTGCATAATAATTCTATACCTTTATAGGCTAAATTTAAAGTATTGGTAAATTATAGTCAAACCACAGTTTCTATAATAATAAGCATATTGCATATCCCACTCTAAGACAATGAGGGGTAACAGATTTGACACCTCTGGGTTTCAATCTAGCCACCCCCCAGTCCAGTGTTTCTCAACCCTGCTCCTGGGCGCCCCCCTTGCCCTGCATGTTTTAGATCTCTCTCTGCTCTGTCCCACCTAATTCAAATGATCAGCTCATTATCAACATCAGGTATGTCAGGGCAGGGAGAGACCTAAAACATGCAGGGCAGGGGGGCGCCCAGGAGCAGGGTAGAGAAACACTGACTAGTCAGATGCTCTGACCACTAGGATACACAACACCTCATATAATAGAGGCGAGACAGTAGTTAGCTACCTACAACTGTCCAATGCACAGAGATTAAAAAGAAGACCCCCTGCTGTTTTTGCCCAAGGCAGGGTCTGCCAAATCTCTGGCTAATTTGGGCAGGATTAATCCCCATAATCTACAAGGTCTTTATGTTTCCTGTTTGTGCAAAAACAGGGGTAGAGCATCTCAATTGTTTTGTCTTTTCAGTGTCTAGTGTTGACTTTGAGTATACTCAGCAAGTTGACAGACGTGTGATTTTGTTACTGGGGAAAGATTTCACATTCTGTTGAACGCAAGGTCCAAATTATTAAAAGCTAAAAATTGACGGTTTTCAGTGTTATTTACTTGTGCAGCACAAACGCACCTTTTCACCATTTCAGGGAGACATTATCAAATGAGGGGCCGTGTCTCTCCGACAGGTTTATACCGTAATCTGACAGTCTTGTGTCTTGTTAATTTTGAGATAAAAAAACATAGGCCATAGCAGATTTGTAAAAGACTATCTCACGCTGTCAATCAGTCAATCACATTCATTATATAAAGTCCTTTTTACAACAGCAGTGTGTTTACAGATACCCAGTCTGAACCCCCAAAAAGCGAGCAACAACAAGAATGAATGCACAGTAACTAGGAAAACCCCCCTAGTCTGGTTGGAGATGAGAGGTGGCCTCTTCTGGCTGTGCCGGGTGAAGATTATAAGAGTACATGACCTTTTTGGGCCACATCAATGTTTCTGCCTGTTCAGATGACCAGTGGGTCAGTAAATACAAGTGGGCTGTGTCCAGAGTCTTTAGGCAGAATCCATATCAGATGGAGAACAAGGTGGACATGGACAGGGACAACCAGACTGGCTGTGGGCAGTGACAGCAGGAATTATCATCAGACAACAACTAGATCTGCAACACTACAAGGAGGACTTCTTGAAAGTGCCTACAAAGGTGTCAGTTGGCAGAGTTAAACTAACTGCCTCTGCGTTTGGGTTTGACATTCCAATAACTTTCCCAAAATTCTGGATGAATGGGAATCAGAAGAAATTGTGAAAATCAGAAGGGAGTTTGCCGAATTTTCTAATGACATGGCTTGAATGACTTGGCTTGAATGATTGTGAATACGCTGGAAGGTAGAGGAATTAATCATTTATTTATCCTCTATCTCTGTCAGAGAGGTTTTTTATGGTCTTTCCTGAGTCTCCATCATTTATGAGGTTTAGCGATATTTGCCATTATTGTTTTTCCTTCAGCTGTTCCAGAGCAGTGCATAAAAAAAACAAAGGGGCATTGGGTAGAGAAAGTGAACCCCGCGGCCAACCCATGACTCTCTGACCCTCTGACCCCCGGTCATAGCCACTGAAAATCCATAAAATAGGAGCTCATGATTGTAAATCATGTCACAGGAGTCGTATGTCTCAAGGATATAAGACAACAACAAACATGTCATGTTTGTCTTTTAATCAATGATCGAAGTACAAGACAAAATCGTTCGGGGAATTTTCAGCAAACAGTGCAATCTTTCTATTTCTCTCTCTCCCCCTCTTTCTCTCTCTCCCCCTATCTCTCTCTCTATTCTCACCCTCTCTCTCCCTCTCTCTCCCCCTTTAAAGTGCTCTCCTACTAACTCTCACCATCTGCATCAACTTCACACTAATAATAACGATAATAATACATTGAATAGCCTGCCAATAAAAGAAGCATTACCCAGACAGTAAGACAGGCTGTTTATTGGCCCTCCATTTTTCGAAACCCTACAGAGAGTGCCAGCAAAGCCATTGAGGCGGTTAATGACTGCAACGTCAAACACATGACACAGGCGACGCACGATCAAGCATGCATGGTAGCGACAGGCATTGCAATTCAATTTGGTGATGGACAGCGGAGAAGAAGGTGACATCCTACACACGTGAACGCCGAGGCCTTGGAGCAGCCGTGTCCAGGAGGCGCTGTCCTGTCCCAGCCGCTGCGCCGGATGTTCATTGTCCCTTAACCAGAGGCAAGCCATTGACAGATCATGGGTTTTGACAGACTAACCACCCAGTAGCACATCAGTATGTCAACACGTTTCTTAAATTATAGATGATACATTCCATGGCTTTGTGGAAGGGTGGCGTTAATTTATTATGCGCAGTGTTCGATGTGCGTAGTTTCTCCATGTGTACAAGGATGGCATTATAATGTACAGCACTATTGGCCATAATTGTCCGCTGTCATGGTGACTGAATAGAAGTGTTTCATCTGAAGGAGAATTTTCGAGTCCAGTCCATGGAAAGCCACATTTGCATGGGGAGTCATCCATTCGTAAGAGCCTTGGGCCCTGTGAAGATTGTGGAAAAACGTCTCTTGTACAGTCGTTCCTGCTTAAATGGGGTCCTGTTCAGATTTTTCTAGAGCTGTAGAGGCCCAGGGAAACCAATAGGTGGGGTTTTCCACAAGCAGTCTATCAGTTGTTCTGTTGCTGAATGACAGTCTTTGTAGACTGCATTTAAATTAACATCCAATTCTGAATATGTTCTGGTGTTTTGGACAAACACATTATGTGAAAATACCTTATGTGACTGATAACAAGAATAATTTGTAAAAAAAAAAAACGGGAGTTGGGCTGCTTGTGTAAATGACAAAACATCCAGCACCATGACTCAGAAACTAATACCGTTTTTTGCATATGGGTGACTTTTGTCTATTCACTTCGATAAAGTATGGCAATGTTTTTGGTTGATTCTCAGGTCATTTTATGAAATTTTACTTTAGAGCCACTCGTTGCTATACTTTGTCCATAAATCATAACATAACTAATGTAGGTTTAACAGTAGTATTTATTATGTACTTGCAGAGTGTCTGTTCACATTGGTCATTAATGTAACACTAATCAGTTGGAAAATAGTTTTATTTTCCCACGATCGTCTGTTCACGTATCAAGGATCTTTAAGTGATCCAAAAGGACATTTTGTGAAAGCAACACCGGATAACATTTTAGTCAAATGTTAGGTGTGTGTGAGTGACCAGGGTTTAAATGGCCTCACAATGTCCAAGGGAGGCCCAGGTAACATCAAACCCCAGACTTGACCCCTAAATAGTTCATTTCTCTCACACCTCCAATTCAGTGGTGAACCTTGTTTGATTAGCGTGTTTTACAAGGACGGTGACAATTCGGTTTCAACTGTGTTCAGTTAATGAGCCACCACACAGCCACGCATAAACATACAGTAGATCACCGAGCTGTTCAGTGCCGTTCAAGCCACTGCACCAGACACTCCAGAAGTCAAATGTTGCACCTGGCTCCAACCAGTTGTTTTGCAAGTCAAATGAATAATAAATAATAGCCTCTGTGCACTATTATGCCGGTCCAGCCTGCTTCAGCACACACACAGCATCATACCAGAGGCCTGGTGTGGCACAGAGATATGCGGAGAGAGGGCATTGTGTGGTCACTAAGGAAAAATACAGATTTTTTTTTTTTAATTAGATTTTCCTTGGGAAGCAGGAAATGCAAATTTGTTGTTTACTTGAGGTTCTTAATGGCTTCAGAAATGCATAATTTCCATTTTATACATACATGACCAAAGCACTAAATTCCATGAGTGCCAAGTTAACATATCCTTGTTTAAAGATGAATTTTGCATAGATATTTTTGTATTTTAATATGGAGTTGTTGGATTTATATAGCTTTCCCGAAAAAATAATGGAAAATTATTTGATATTACAATGAAGGTACCTTTAGTGTCATTGTCCACAAAAGTATATTCTACAAAATGTCCATAAAATGTGGAAAAAATAAAGTTTTGTTTAATTATTTACTGCTTTGTCTATTTTGTATCCAAAATATGGAAAATAAAAATTTTATTTTTTGTTTGGGAAAACATTTTTTACTCTCGTTGTCCATTTTCACGCAGCGTATGTTTCCCCTTAGCACTGTAGATCAGCCTATGGGTTTCCCAGAGCAAAACCAAAACCACGTTCTTGTTCCAAAGGCTCTGCTGAATTTAGAACGTATTTGTATTCGTAAGTGCACCTAATAAGAATAATTTTCCACTGACTGCTTAGCTTCATTTTTGGTTGATATCATTGCTTGTGTGTATCTTTGTTAGGCCTTCTGGCGACCATTGTCCTCAACCAGCTCAATCACACCCCCTGCCTGCAGTTCCTCATCATACCAGCACACAACCTGCCTCCCTTGAACGGAACTCACATCCCAGATCACAATCACCTGAGTACTAACACCTGTTCCCCATTAACACTCCCTATTTAGTCTACCCAACTACCCTAGTTCTTTGTGAGGTATTGCGTTTGTGTAGCGGATGTATACTGAGCCTTGTTCTCCCCCGGGGGGGTTTGGTTTTTTTTGGATACAGTGGATTTATTACCTAGACTGTGTTTCGACCAACCCTCTTTGCCTAACCCTTGTCTGTGCTTTTGCCTTTACCAGCCTTTTTGACCTGCTAGACCCGTTTTCGGCCCTGGACTATCCCTCCTCCCTCTGTTGTTGTGTACTTCTGACCTGCCGTCCAGCCTTTCCGTGTACCGACCTGTGCCTGCCCCTGTGTTTTTTGCCTGTTGCCTTCTCCCTGTATTACTCCATTAAAGAGCACGTACCGCGTTTGTTCCATCTACCCCTGCCTCCCTGGTGTATTCGTTACAATCTTACAGCAAAACTAAACAAATCCACAAGTTCCAGATTCAAATTGAATGGCCCTTTTTACTCATGCCAACATCCTGATTGTTTGCTGACTAATTATGCTTGTTTGTGTTTACTCCTCGACAACTGAGTGGTAGAATTTTGATGATTTGAATTTGGTTATTGAATAGCGATGATTACAAGACAACACGTTGACAATTGTTCTTTACACAGAGAGTTGTGTGTAGAGTTTTGCAAAATATGACTGAGGTTTGTGTGAAAACAAGTGGTTGGGGTAAATGATCATCCTTCTGGGATTTAGCAAAATGTTTTGGTGTACATTGTTTTTGTGGAACCATTTTCAATGTGTCAGCGATTGTGGAAAACTGTATTATAACACTAAAATCCCATTCACTGGACTAGGAGGTAGCAGTGTGGTTCCTTTTGATGCCAGTGGTGTGGAATGGACAGCTGCTTCAGAAAGGTGGGACCGCCAATTCAAATGATGCAGCCAGCTAGTCTCACTAAAAGCAATTCAAGTTTACATTTCAATTTACATTTCCTTCCTGACCATTGGGGCAGCACTGAGCCCGTTTAATTGGAAATGTAAGCGATGTGAGAGTCACTACCTGGGGGGGAGTTATTTTTAACAGGTATATTGATATTGTGGGACGCATTCAATTCCCGGGTGTTAAGCGGAATCCATAAGGATTGTACATGTCCTGAACGTTGTTGCTGTGGATACATTTGAGTTGGTTCATGTTATGTGTCTACCTGTTCAACAAGTAAATTTGATTGGATCACTAATAAGGAAAGAATGTCTTTAGATGTGAAGGAAGCTAGGAGAGAAAACAAAACCTGTGCTGGATTTTATTATATGAATACTCCTACCTCTGTTTTAAAACCTCTCAGCGTAGCTTATCCTAGTGCATTACGCTCTATTACAGATGATAGTTTCAGCACACAACACTGCTGTCTAAATCATTGAGTAGCTTGGCCCCCTTTGAAGTCATATAGATTAATGCATTTCATATTGTTTTGTTTTTAAGCCTCTCCTGCACAAATTACCACCACACATTACTTCTCTGCTGACATACAAAAGTACAAGCTACCAGACACGGTACAAAAGTACAAGCTACCAGACACGGTCTCAGGGTTGATTAACTCTAGAGATCCTTTCATCTTCACTGAGTTATGTATTTGTTTCTCTGCAACTCACATTTGGAATAATTTCCAAGATAATTTTAATCAGAATAAATTGGGCAATTCAAAAGGATGTTAGAGGAATATTTCCATGAAGAATGTGTTAATGTCTTATGAATTGTGATCATATTTTTTTTTTTTGGGGGGGGGTGTTCCCCATACTTTCTCTTGTGTACTACTCATTTGCAACAGAGACCTTTGGTCCAAGCATGACACCCTCCCACTAAAATAAAGGTAAATGAATCATTAAAAATAAATTAATCTTAATTAGGTGAAAGGTGAATGTCTGGTGAAGTCCTGACTTATTGACTGATGAAACATAAATTGCTGCCACTGCCCTTTAAACAAACAAATCTTAACCAAACATTGTTTTTTTCTCAGTTTGACCCGCAATCACATCCCTTCTCCTCACCTAACTGGCGTTCTTGATCAGTGGTTTTTGAGAAGGAGGTGAGGAGATCAGACGCAGTGTCAAATTGAAAGAAGGAAATTGTGAACTGGGATCTTTCTCTGTTGAATGTTGCTGCTCACTGCTCAATGAAGACACCCAGTGGGCTGAAACTGCAACCGCATTTCAATTTGTTTTCAGGAAAACAATTCTTTGTTATGAACAGAATGTTTAATACTGTAGATGGTACACAAGCATTTGGGAGGAACCCAAATAAAAGCTCAATAGTGGCAGACTTGTTTATATGAAACAATTTCTGTGAGGTTATTGAAATGTAACAGTATGGGAAGCCAAGATTACAGTTCAAACAGCAATGACTGATCATTTGCCACAAAATGTTAATGATCAAAACACATGCAAGGCAGTTAACATTGCTTTGTTGTTGTTTTTTTCCCCTATGACAATAAAGACATTTACAACATCTTTGTAAATGGAAGTTGTAAATGTCTTTACAAAGAAGTTGGCTATTTGACCAAATCAAAGATGAACTTCTGAACTAAGAACTGCCAAAAATGTAACTGTTGAAGTACGCTTGGGTGTGATATACTGTATGGACAAAATGCCATAGCTAAGCCATGTTCTTATGCACGACATATCGCGGAGTGTCTGGACACAGCTTAATCATGGTATATTGACAATAAACCACAAACCCCGAGATGTCTTATGAACTAGTTACCGATGCAATTAGGGACTTAAAAAGTGATGATGATGATTCCTGCTGTCACTGCCCACAACCCACCTGGTCATCCCTGTCCATGTCCACCTGGTTGTCCCTGTCCATCTCCACCTCGTTGTCCCTGTCTTTGTCCACCTGGCCATCCCTGTCCTTGTCCACCTGATTGTCCCTGCTCTCTTCCACCTGGTTCTCCATTTGATCTAGATTCAGCCTAAAGACTGGACACAGCCCACCTGTATTTACTGACCCACTGGTCATCTGAACAGGTAGAAAGATTGATGTGACCCAAAAAGGTCATGTACTCATATAATCTTCACCCAGCACAACCAGAAGATGACTGATCACAACTAAGATTCTGGCTCCTCTTCAGGTTTCTTCCAAGGTTCTGACCCTACTAGGGAGTTTTTCCTAGTCACTGTGAATTGATTCTTGTTGTTGTTTGCTCTTTGAGGTTTCAGGTTGGGTATCTGGATAACCACTTTTTGAAAACAACTGATATGAAAAGGGCTTTAAAAAATAAATTTGATCCATTGATTGATGTGATGTCATGCAGTCTCATAAACCTCAAAAATTAGCCAATGAGCATTTAGGATCAGAAGCACCTGGTTTATAATATACAATATCTCGTGTGTCTTATCACGTGTACCCTTTGTCCCCTAGGCTACATGTACACTGACATAGGGTTAAATATGAGATTGGTCAAAACATTGTGATTGGTCAGAAGTACAGAAACAATGTGCATCAACCAGTGGCTGCGTGCCACATCATTGACTGTGTCATCAACTGGAAAATTAGCATTTCATCTGATGTGGTCAGCTGACTCCTAAAATACCTATCCAATCATTGTAGGATTTGTTGAGTGTCAACGACATCTGAGCAGAGGAATGCGCCTAACAGCCACATTTAGACAGAAAGCACTATTCTGATATTTCTCCCACTTACTGAAATTTTCACATCAGATCTGGTCTTTTAACTAATCAAATGAGCTCTGAAAAAGGTCCTGATTTTAAAGTGTCATATAACTGGGCAAATGACTGCTTTTGGGGTAGGCAGATGTGTTGACATTGACCTCTAACCTGTGGCTTAGCTGCCTAGCGAGCTTCAGACGGAAAATCGCCCCTAAGACATTCTAATCCCTACTGTGGCTCTCAAATAAGAAATAAAGAAGAGCCCTAACACTCAAGATTTGTAATGTTATTTTAGTATTTTTATCACATTATCGTATAATGTTGCTAGTCATGTCAGAGGTAACGTTAGAAAATGATTAAATCCAGGGTTATAGATTGTATAGATTATCAAAATCAGATTAAAGTCCTTAAGCAAGCAAGTTTATTTATACAGCACAATTCATACATAGAAGAGTTTTCAATGTGCTTTACAAAGAAAAAGAGAAATATAAAAATACAATAGAATAAAAACAAATACTAGAATAAAAACAACAAACAACAATAAAACAATGATCAATAAATATTGAATTAGAAAATAGAAATAGAATAAAAACAAAATAAAAACATTGTGTAATCAGTGTTCATTTAATGACTCATTTCTTACATATGCCAAACACCCATCCAGACTGAATCAATGCCAAAATGCCAAATTTAATATGCAAAATTCACTGAGAAACTCAAAATGTTCTAAGACACTTAAAAGTTACAATTTTGAAAATATGTTTTGTATCGTGCAGAAGAGGTTCACATTCAAGGCTGAAGTTTTTATCAGCTGTTACCAAATGTTTGAGAGCTAGAGGTCAAATGTTTGAATTTTGTTGAACATTATTTACTCAACTGAGTTTTGAGTTTTTTTGTAGAGAGTTGTTTTTACTGCTTGGCAAAAATGTGCATTGACATTGTGTGAAAGCAATGAGAAATTATGTACTAAGAATACTGCTGTGCTCAATAATTAGATTATTATGGAGATCAACTTGTACTCAGGTTCTTAGCAAACAGGAACAACTATAAATGGTTAATTCATTTACAGTTTCACAGTTGCTAACACGCTAAAACCGGTTTTATGAAATTATGTACCCAAAATCATTTAACTAAATCCCAGAAAGTGTCACGGCGTGTTTGCGGGAGTAAGGAACCAGGCGCAGGCATTTCTCACGTTCGTGGGTTCTTTAATGCAAACAAAACCAAAAAAAAAAACCAAACAACGTATGGATAACGATAATGCTAAACTGAATGAAAGAAAAGTGCGCAACATGCGTCTTAACAAGGAACATTCAAACAGTAACGCAAGTAACACTCACCAGCAGAACACGCTAACAAGAAACAATGATCCACAAATGCGGGGAGCAGAGGGGAAACATTTATGTGATAGGGACCTGGTGTGCATGATTAGAGACATGTGACACAGACAAGTCCGGGATGTGTTCGTGAATGATGGGAACTGCAGGTGCACGGAACGGTGGCGCTGCTGCTCACCGTACCGTACCCCCTCCCAAAGGCCCGGCCACCGGACGGGCCAACACAAACCCAGGCCCAAGGGAGGGGGGGCGGGGCAGCGAAGAACCCCCACCGGCACAATCCCGCCGAGGGGGCGGAACAGCCGAGACTAACCAGGGCGGCGGAGCCGTCGGGACAAGCCGGGGAGGCGGAGCCGGCGGAGGGCCAGGAGCCGGGAGAGCCGGCGGAGGGTCAGGAGCCGGCGGAGGGCCGGCGGAGGGTCAGGAGCCGGCGGAGGGCCGGCGGAGGGCCAGGAGCCGGCGGAGGGCCGGCGGAGGGCCAGG
>JACXGI010007930.1:0-35314 GCA_016801175.1 Esox masquinongy
TATATGTGTGTATATATATATGTATGTGTGGTTATAACGTTTTGTAAATGGGCATTTTACCATCTCATCTCTTAATGTCCCCTTAAATGACTGAAGAGGGTTGTCTCTGAGAAGCGTTGTTTGAATTCTCCCATAGGACAGGTAAATGACACATTCTACTTGACCTACATCTTGTGCTGTCACGTTAGGGAATTAAGACAAATACATTTTTTGTGCACTGATAGATTGAAATGTGCACAGTCAATCATGATGAAGACATAACAGTGGGCTTATGCTTGACTCAACATGATAAATAGTTGCAGCAATGTATAGTGCGTGTGTGTGAGAGAGAGAGGGTGAAAGAGGAGAGTGATAGAATGTGTGTAAAAGAGTGTGTGTAAGACATTTAAGACTTACATTTTAATGGTTATATGAATAGAATACAGACTAACCACACAATAATACAACACTGTTTACCAAAAGTTGGGACACTGTGTAAAATGTAAAGATAAACAGAATGCAATCATGGCTCTGTAATAAAAGAGCCCGGGTGCTAAACTGGTCTGCCTGCAGTCCAGACCTGTCACCCATTGAAAACATTTGTCGTATTATGACACGTAAAATACGACAAAGGACACCCCGAACTGTTGAGCAGCTGAAATCCTATATCAAGCAAGTATGGGAAAACATTTCACTCTAAAAAAGAGGTGATGCAACATCAACTTTTTTTAAACTTGTTACTGGCATCAAATTCAAAATGGGAATGAAGTTTTCCAAAAACAATAACATTTCTCAGTTTCTACATTTGATATGTCGTCTTTGTACTATTTTCAATTATATAGGTACAAATGATTTGCACATCATTGCATTGTTTTTATTTGGATTTTACGTAGCAACTTTTTGGGAAACAAGGTTGTATATTTGGTTACAAGTTCCTGTCCCACAATGTACAATACATTTAATATCAATAATAACAGAACACGGTATTAATAGTAATAATCTTTATTTTCATACAGTAAATATTGTAATGGTGGGAGACAGACACATTTCAAGTGTTCAGGCCCTGGAACTGTTTGTGTCGTCTCTGGGGTGGCCTCCCAGCTGCGGTTTGGGAGGAATGGTTGCGGGTGGTTGTAACGTTTGCGGACTCTCCCCAACTTCTCCTTGTGTCTTTCTTCCTCTTTTACCCGGCTCCCAAGTCTTAGGGGCAGAACAACATTGAGGGAATCGTGGCTTACTGTCCTTGTTGGGCTCTTTATCGTTCCTACAGCATTATTGTCAGGTTCATCCCCAACTTGCTCGCAAGGGGCCTTTGTATATTTCACCTGACAAGGACCCAATTGCGGGCAGCTGTCCCAGGGTGGGGTTGGCCCTGCTGGCGGCCTACGGAATCTTCCAGGACCTGCCAGGTTTTTCCCTTCGGGGCGTTGGTGCCATGCTGATGTAGCAGGCGGTGGTGGGTTCATGCCACAACATTTACATGGTGTATGTTTGTATGTGTGTATAAATGTTCAGTAGGACGACAAATTAAATGAAAAATACAACACATACAGTTAGGTCCGGAAATATTCGGACCTATGCAATTGAAGTGCAGACGTTCAGCTTTAATTCAAGGGGTTGAACAAACATATCAAATGAAATGTTTAGGAATTGCGACCATTTTCATACACAGTCCCCTTATTTCAGGGGCTCAAATGTAATTGAACAAATTAACACTATCATAAATAAAATGTTCATTTTTAATACTTTGCAGAGAATCCTTTGCAGGCAATGACTGCTTGAAGTCTGGAAGGCCTGACCATCACCAAACGCTGGGTTTCCTCCTTTGTGATGCTTTGCCAGGCCTTTACTGCAGCTGTCTTCAGTTGTTGTCTTCAGCAAGTGAAATCCATGCTCGATCTGATTGAGATCAGGTGATTGACTCGGCCATTGCAGAATATTTCACTTCTTTGCCTTAAAATACTCCTGGGTTGCTTTCGCAGTATGTTTTGGGTCATTGTCCATCTGTAAAGTGAAGCAATGTCCAATCAACTTCACTGAATTTGGCAGAATCTGAGCAGACAATATATCTCTATACACTTCAGAATTCATCCGGCTG
Source organism: Esox masquinongy (assembly GCA_016801175.1). Taxonomy (NCBI): domain Eukaryota; kingdom Metazoa; phylum Chordata; class Actinopteri; order Esociformes; family Esocidae; genus Esox; species Esox masquinongy. The sequence goes on from JACXGI010007930.1 coordinate 2,078, forward strand.
CTTCTGTCTTCTGTTGCATCATCAATAAACACCAGTGACCCAGTGCATTGGAAGCCTTGCATGCCCATGCTATTGCACTGCCTCCACTGTGTTTTACAGATGATGTGGTATGCATCAGATCATGAGCCGTTCCAAGCCTTCTCAGTACTTTTTTCTTCCCATCATTCTGGTACAGGTTGGTCTTTGTTTTGTCTGTCCAAAGAATGCTGTTCCAGAACTGGGCTGGCTTTTTTAGATGTTTTTGGCAAAGTCTAATCTGGCCTTTCTATTCTTGAGGCTTATGAATGGTTTGCACCTTATGGTGAACCCTCTGTATTTGCTCTCGTGAAGTCTTCTCTTTATGGTAGACTTAGATAATAATATGACTACCTCCTGGAGAGTGTTCTTCACTTGGCTGGATGTTGTGAAGGGGTTTTCTTTACATTGGAAAGGATCCACGATCATCCACCACTGTTGTTTTCCATGGACGTCCAGGCCTTTTTGTGTCACAGAGCTAACTAGTGCGTTATTTTTTCTCCTGCTATCTCTCTGATGGATTTTTTTTTTTTTTTTTGCAGCCTAAGGATGCCCTGTTTCACTTGCATTGAGAGCTCCTTTGACCGCATGTTGTGGGTTCACACCAACAGCTTTCAAATGTGAATGCCACACCTGGAATCAACTCCAGACCTTTTACTTGCTTAATTGATGGTGGTGATGGTGGTGGAGAGCGCTGTCTAACACGTTGTTAAAAACTCTTCATTCAAAGTCACTTAAATCCTTTCCTTTCCAAAATCGAGGTTAACAGGGCCAGCTCAGCATTTTCATACATGCCACGGAGCATATTAGGACATTAATTGCCTGATTGCATTTTACTGTACATCTGAATGGAATCATCTGCATTCAATATGTTCCTCCCCTCACTTTTTCAGGTTTTTCCTTTAATTTCTCACCATCTGTATATATGTTGGTATGGGTAAGGTCGTGCATAAGTGCTTGTGTGCCCAGTTGAGTAAAAAGCCCTATGCTTTGATATAGTACCTGTCTGACGGTAGGCTAATCGACAGCTTGTGGGTGGGGTTTGAAGGGTGTATGTTTTTCGCTCAAATTGAGTGTGAGACTGTGTTGCATGAAAATTTCTGGCCCACTGGTCATCTAAACATTTTAAAAGGAACGACTTGGCTTTAAAAACCTATTTACTCTTATAATCTCTACCCAACACAGCCAGAAGTGAACTGGCCACCTCCCAGGAGTTTTTCCTAGCCACTGTGCTTCGCAGCATTTTTTTGGTTTATTTTGGTCTGCAGGGTTTTAAGCTGGGTATCTGTATAAGCACTTGTGACAACTGGTGATTTTGAAAGGGCTCTATGAAAAAATGTGATTGATTTAATTTAAATGATGTCCCAAAGGGAGTCAGTAAGTCTCAGTCCATAGCTTCAACAACACACCTTGCTGTCCCCTCAATTTCTCTGGCTTTGTCGATGGCACTCCTCCCAACTAACAATGTTTCAGCCACTTGAATGATGCTACTCAAAAGCAGCCACAAAGGCACTGGAAACTCACAATTCTGTCATGGTCGCCAACCTAACCAAGTTTTCTATTCTGATCATGGTCACACTTCAGCTACCCCATCTATAAGATATCCCAATCATTCTCTCCTTTCTTCCCCTCAAGTTGTTGTAACTAGAATCCAAACAAACAACGTGAAGCCAGATTGCACACCTGAATTACAAATACATAGGCATTAGCCACAGGTAACAGCAAATTACTTATATCCCTGAAGCATAGCATGGGTTTCTTTTTCTAAGCAGGCCTGTGTTGGTAACACATCAGAAAAAAAATGGTTGTGAAACTCCTTCCAGGTTCTCTTTTGCCGATATTCACAATTAGTGCATTTAACTCTATTTTAGGTACTATTAAGTAGGAAATGGGAAACAAGGAGTGTCACCCACTTGACCCTTTTGTCAATACGTTTTCTTCCATGGGAATAGATAAGAGTCACAGTTGAGTTGATGTCAACTAATTCTATTTACAAGGAAAGAGGACAGTCAAAAAATGCTTGCTTATTTCAATATGTCTGCAGTGAATGCGAAAAGATGTCTGTCACAGGTTTAAATCTTATGTGAACGCATCTGCAGGCAGTTGGAAAAGATGACTGTCAACCAATATGTTACGTGCGTCACACGCTCCGACGGGCATGCGTCGTCAGCCTCTAATGCGCGTCACCCACACTGACGGGCATGTGTTGTCCGCCTTTGTTACACGCATCACACACTCCGACGGGCATGCGTCGTCCGCCTTTGTTACGCGCGTCGTCCGCCTTTGTTACGCGCGTCGTCCGCCTTTGTTACGCGCGTCGTCCGCCTTTGTTACGCACGTCACCCACTCCGACGGGCGTGCGTCGTCAGCCTTTGTTACGCGCATCACACACTCCGACAAGCATGCGTCGTCAGCCTCTGTAACGCGCGTCACCCACACCGATGGGCGTACGTCTTTCGCCTTTGTTACATGTGTCACGCTCTGACGGGCGTGCGTCGTCCACCTTTGTTACGCACGTCACCCACTCCGACGGGCGTGCGTCGTCAGCCTTTGTTACGCGCGTCACACTCCGACAAGCATGCGTCGTCAGCCTCTGTAACGCGCGTCACACACTCCGACGGGCATGCTTCGTCCGCCTTTGTTACGCGCGTCACCCACTCCGACGGGCGTTCGTCGTCCGCCTTTGTTACGGGCGTCACCCACTCCGACAGGCATGCGTCGTCCGCCTTTGTTACGCGCATCACACACTCCGACGGGCATGCGTCGTCCGCCTTTGTTACGCGCGTCGTCAGCCTTTGTTACGCGCGTCGTCCGCCTTTGTTACGCGCGTCACCCACTCCGACGGGTGTGCTTCATCAGCCTTTGTTACCCGCGCCATCCACTCCGACGGGCATGCATCGTCCACCTTTGTTACGCGCGTCACCCACTCCGACGGGTGTGCTTCATCAGCCTTTGTTATGCGCGTCACTATCTCTGACGGGCGTCACTATCTCCGACGGGCGTGCGTCGTCACTATCTCTGATGCATTGTCCGTCTGTGTGAACCCACAACTCACTCTGCTCATTTTTTTATCCCGAAAGGTCTGTGCACAGCACTGATGCGACCCATATCTTCAGAATTGGGTATGTTCTTTATTTGTTATTCTAGCCTCAAAAACAACTCATGGTACGTTGGTTAGGCACAGCTTTCTGTCACGTGGAAGGAGGGGCACTATTGGATTAGAGTCAGGGCTATGTATATGGTTGTAATAAGCCTAATCCTAGTCATAACCCTCGCTTCATGTCATTTCCCAGCTTAAATCTAATTGCAACTTTTACCTAATAACCCTACGTCTATCTGTCTGCCTGTCATTAGATTTATATACACGAATGTCAGTCTGTGACTGCCTATCTGTCAATGTATTTGTCTGTAGCCTCTATCCTATTCCTAACCCAACAGGAGGTACTACTCATACTCTATTATTCGAAAGCTGACTGAGGTACTAAAGGAAATTTATAATATAGCAAAGAGACATCTGCAGCTACTTAAGCCCTCGTAGTTCCCTTGTAACATTGATTGAGCTATGTAATGTTTACAAGCCATTCTTCTACAAACTGAGAAGGAACACCTGTTTTAAAGGGGGACCAAGACATAGGTAATTACCTCCACAGGTGTGCTGAGTTGTGCCTGATGGCCCGTTACACACACGCAGGGCGGAGCTGCTGCTGAGTCTTAGGTTCCGGGTCACTGCAGAACTGTCACAACCCTCCCCTTCAGGCCCAGCCCAGAGAAACTTCCCATCTCCATCTAAGTTATCATTCGTTCAATGGCAGATGGACATTTTATGGGGGGTTGGCGGTGAGACCCGCCACTGGACAGTGCTGCACTTAGTCGCCGGAGGTGTTCCTCCCAGTCCTCACTGTGAACAGTGACATCGATGTATGTCGCCAGATGGACCCACCCTGCTTAGGAACTAGGGGACTCATTTTTTCCACATAACTGGAGAATGTTCTTAAATGCCCTGACCATTCGTACACACGGTGCCAGTGGGTAGAATGAAGGAACAGCTTCTGAAATGTCTACTAGTTTAGTTGGGAAATAGATTTTTGTTTTTCATGTTTAGATTTAATTGTTTTTTTCATTGCACCTTTGACAACTTTTCTTAATAGGCTACGATATTTCCCATAATTCAGTCAGATCAGTGAGTTTGGAATTTGGAATACATGGTCGCTCAAGTGTTGAGTCAAGAGGAGATTATTTGCCATTTATTGGTTTCTATAACAATCAGGAGAACAGCCAGCACCTTGATCAACATGTAAGCACTATCCCAAGAATAAAATGTGGACAGAACAGCCTTCCACTAAATTAGCAGGTGATATGAGTAAAGGTGCTGCTGAATGTGAAGACTGTACTGTAGGTGGAATAGCCTTGGTCATGCATGAGTACTGAATCTAAGAATGAGTGGTATTTATCAAAGATTATTTCTTACAGGAGCGCATAAAACGGATTGTTTGTTAAATCTCTGTTTTTATGCATACGCACATACTTAATTCCCATTGTAAGTACACATTTGGGATCGTTTCTACACAATGTTGATAAACGAGGTCCATGTGCTGGTAGATGGCTTGATCTATAAATGAAAATGACCCATACCCAGACTAACACTCTGTCTGCTCTGAAGAGTCAGCCACAAAGAAACAGAGTATATGGATCATCTCTTCTTGAAATGTCAATCAGGGTCTAATTTCAGATCAGCAGCGGCTGTCCAATCATAATATCAGGGTGCATTCAGACCTGCAAATTGCATGGCTGCTTTTAATGAAGTGTATTTGATGGGAAAAGATCAGCGTCAGTCAATGGAAAAACACTAAACAAAGTTTAATTAGTAGATTTGCTCACCCAAAGGCTGCAGGGGGCCTGTTACAGTAAGCTCATTGATTATTATTATTATTTCAGCCCAACAGAGCACTGTTTTACCTGCAGGACTTTTTGTTCGATTTTGGCCATGTGTATTTTGGTTGCCTTATCCTAAAAAAGGAATGTTAATTGCCTGTGTTTAATTACTCTTTGGAACATTCATTAAGACTCTGTCGTACGCAATTTGTTGACATAATAACCTTAGTTAATAAAACAAAGGACACTTTTTCTCTTGCATTCATTTATTTTTTACGCCTTCCTCACTTGATTTTGGTTCGGTGATTTCCCCCAACCATTCAAACTATATAATATCTTAAATCGAAATGCAGAGATGGATCTCATCATATACCATATGCCATGGTATTGAAACATTTGTTCCCATCTTACAAAAATTTAAATGGCATATCTGTCAAACCTTTTGACTTTAAAAGTATCTGGTAAATATTATGGTTTAGGGTATATATATATATATATATATATATATATGTATATGTATATGTATATGTGTATATGTATATGTATATGTATATATATATGTATATGTATATATATATATATATATATGTATCTTTTTTCCATTCTGGCTTTTCACCCATGACTGACAGACTAATTCAAACCTTTCTTTTTTATTAACTGCCTCTTCCAGTTAAGTGGAGTTTTTCATAAACTTTACGCCTATATTTGTCTTTTTAATGCATTGTGTTGCATTTACACATGTAAGTGTCAATTGATGGACAGATCTTTTTCCATTGACTACAATGTACTGACAAAAACGTCTGCCCTGTGACATTTAACCACACTCGGTGACTGCAGTGCACAGAGACTTATGTCAACCATGTGACACTCATACTTCCCCACTGAATGCAATGTATTGAGAATGTCAACAATGGGAGACGTTATACATTTAAGGCAATGCCTGTTGAATGGAATGTTTGTAGAAAGGAATCAACCATGTGACATTTATCGTTTCCCATTGAACGCAATGTATTAAGAAAAGCCCTGACAGAATCTTAATGACCAATTAGATCTTAAAGTTTCAGTGATAATATCATAGTTTCATGGCCACAGTAAACTTCCCGCAAAAATGATGCACCGCCTCCCTGGGCCAGTCAGTGTCATTTTGTAAATGCCTCATCTGTGTTGAACTCATAACCTGATCTCCACTCAATGGTCTTTTAGGACTCAATTACTCATAAATGTTTTGTTCCGTGCCTATTCTATTAAGATCATAATCCATACACTGATGGCCGTGTGGTTAAAAGATACCTGCACTGAATCAACCAATGGTCGCAGGCTTCATCAGCCGTGTCATGGACTGGTCGATAACATCTGGCACATTAATTTCTGCCGTCCCTATGGTCCCCTTCATCTCCACTGGTGTCATCCTCTGAATCAGTGAATTCAGACAAAGCGTCTACGAAAACCTTGTCCGAGGCAGCCGTTCTTAAACTTCTCCTCAGGGACCCCTAGCCATACAATTTATTTTATCTATCCAGGTGACACTTCAGACCTTTTCAGGTATGATGTCATTTATTTGTTGAAAAAGGTTAAATACGGGCCATGATGAGACCAGGGTGTTTCTAAACTGTTGGCTTGGTTATATCACCTTGAGACTAGGCGTAAGTTATGTTTATGTTTAGTTATGCTTTCACTGTCTCACCCAGACAGCGAAAGCAACAGTAAACCTCACTGGACTGAGCTTGCTTTATACATCACATCATATCATCCTGTAGGCCTAATTAAAAATGAATATCAGCTGTTGTGTTTATTGATTAATCCAGTTTGGGATTTAAAAATGGCTAAGTAGACGTGTCAACCCAAATTTGAATGTTATCCAAATTTGATCTCATTCCCATTTTCTCAAAAAACAAGTGGGATTTAATGTAGACGGTATGCATCTGCTTTTAGCTCCAGGCAATTATGCATGTCACATTGCTAATATTTAGGTGAAAGCTGCTAAAAAGGTTTTGCAGGATTTTAAACATTGAAATATCTCTACTGTGATTGATCAAGAGGGATCATTGGATGAGTAGCTCTGTGAACTGTATCTTTGTAAACCACAGTATGTCTCTGCTACAGCAATTTCTGAAATTGAGTCTCGTGGGATGAAACAAATCTTTAGAAACAATGCAGCTCAGAGCTCTAGTGTAATATATCCTATAGAGGCCCACCACACACGGTTTGACCAGACTCAGCAACCACTGAAGCTTTTTCTACAGCCAAGCCAAACAAAGACAGAATTGAGCTTGTTTGAGAAAATACAAGGCAATCAGATCTGGTAAGGCAAAATATCTGACTTGCTGTAGGAGCTTCAATTGACCGATGAAGTGAGTTGAGGTTGCTGTGTACAGACGGAGAGCTTGCATTTCTACAGTATGAACTTAGCAAGTTATCTAGAAATATAATTTAGCACACTGGCTAATCTCAAATTGATATTTTGCAATGTGCATGTTTATTTCTATCATGGTATTTGGTATTGCTCACTCAACAACTTTATCAGCCTCACTTCATATATTAGGTGCATTATGCTGTCTGCCTTCCATACTTTGCTCTGCTGTACTCACACAGTTCGGTTCTATACACCTGAAGTTTTGGTTGTGGGAGTACTGTGACTTATTCAAGCAGACTACAGGTGTTGGACAAAAAAATCAATTTTGCCTTGCAGAGTTGTTTCCCATAAAACTGTGTGCAAGGAGACAAATCACTGGGGAAATTGTTTCCATCTGTTTTTACAGCTTAGCATCTAATTTATGTTATTACACTAAATAAACCATAAAGTGAAAAGTGCTGTGGCAAATGTTGCTTCGCTACATTTCCTAGTGGCTCTAGCCAGTGTGTGGAATTATTCCAAAGTATGGAAAGTAAGGTATTGCATATTCATAACTTTGTGTACCTATTAAGGATAAATCACCATGACGACAATGACATTCTTTTTTATAATTATGCGTTTCTGTGTAATACAGATCAGGGTGTCATGTTATTCAATGAAGAATGTGGCTAAAGCTAAACAGGCCCCTTTCATTGCACCAACCTGGGCTGAGCGTAGACTGCATCCCAATTCTGATCTTACACTAATTGGTCTCTGGAGCAATCGCATCAGATCTTTTTGCTGTAGATCTTGGTAAATGACATGTTTGGAGTTACATTTGCTTCCTTTCAGTGGGTGTGGCATGAGGCAAAGAGGGCCTTCTTTTATCTGTGTGCCCGTTTTAGGCTTGAGTTGGCTCAAACAAAATTGACCTAATTAAGAACATGTAGTACTCTACATGAGTAGGAGTCTGCGTTTTCATATAACATGTGACTCCTTTTAATAAAAAGAAAATGTACCAATTAAAACTTATCTTGAAAATGTAAATATATATTAGGTGCAAGAGATAGTGAAACCAGGAGACGGGACGGCCATGGCCCCTGAAATTATTTGGAAATAGAGACTAGCGTCCCTGAAATTCCCTGAAATAATTAATCTTGTGGACTGGTGTTTTGGAAGCCAACAGAGGACAGGAGAGAAATATGTTTTCTGTCATTGAAACCACTTGGACATCCTGAGATTACCATTTAGAAAAAATACACACCCTCCCACTACCTCTGCATATCTATTTAATTCAAAAGACACTGCTGACCATCAACCCAACCTTTCTCCTGGCTGGGCAGAAGAGCACTTTATCAGGCAAAACAGCAGCAACGATTGACAGTAAAAAAAGCTTTCTTGATGACATGAATGACAAGAAGACTCCTGTGGGGACGTTTATTACTGATGGGTCATTCCCAAACAAACTGCCCTTTTTGAACGAATCATGTTGATGAAGATACACTCATTTGGCTCTATGATTTCCTTACTCTTTCAGCTTAAAAAATTACCACTCTTCATCACTCACTCAAACATTTTTTATGCCGTGTCTTTTATTGTATTACGTATCTTGTTTAATAACGCATGGCTGTTGCTAGTTCACTTGTCCCACAATTGGCTGTTTCACTTTTGAGAGAGTCAAATGTTTCATTTCTAACATTACAGCATTTGCACTATCAACATTTACTTTTACATTTGTCAGTTCATGCAATAGTATGTAATTTCAAATTGGCTACAGTACATGTGGTAGGCTTTGCTTTCTAAATTAAATGGAAACAATTGAAAAGGTCGGGCTATATTATTTGCTTATCATTCAAGGTATAAGCGTAGCCTATAAAGAAAAAGAAAGGATTTCCAACGCCCTCTATTCCCTCAGGAAAATTACTAAGCATCTAAAGGAACATTTGAAAACAGGCTGTATAAAATAAATTGCTAAATGTAGGCAACTTATTTTTGTATTTTTTCTTATGTTTGTCTTTATTGTACTGCACCAAGAGGAGAGGTTCTGATAGAGTCTATCAGCTCAGACATGATATGTTTCCTTTATTATGGACACAGTAAGGAAAATCATGCCTACGTTCCCCAGTACTTTCTGCATATTCTCTAGAATGGAGTCAGCATCTCTACCCGGGCCTGTAGACGACCCATTTCGTTCAGGGGGAGTTTTGCGCCTCTTTTCCCCGCCATATTGCCAAGCCATTACACAAAGACAATTAACTATGAAAAGTGTTTTTCTCCTGCTAATTTTGTTGCTACTGTGTTTCGTTCTCTACAAATACAAATGAATTCCTTATTAGTCCAATAATAGGCTGCCTTAAATAAACACCAAAATTAGATTATAATAAGCCTGCTGTTGATCCAACTAATCTCTGTAAATTACCTTTGTTACACCTGTGTGTTTCAAGAGTTTCTTTATGAAAGTATTTAGCAACTCAATGACATCTTAGTCAATGAGACGAGCAGCACACAAGCATCCGGCAAATGCTTGCTAGGTCGAACTTGCCCTGACCATGTGAAGTGAGCAGTACCTTCTGGCCCCGTCTCGGATATCACCCCACGGCTCCAATCACATGCTCTGTTGGTGAGAAAAGAATGTATTTTTTGCAGGTCAAGTATTTGTCGATTGACAATTTAACACAGAAAATACAATTATAATCGAATTGTAATTATCTAACTACAGGAGTGGGAAGTTAATGTTAACCTGGGGCAGAGTGATGAAGAATGAGTGAATCTCCGCTCACATGCTATTTACTGTACATTTGTGTCGTTTGTGTACCTTTATTGACGGAATATGACTCGCTCCATTGTAGCGTTAAAGTTTGAATGCAAACTATTTACGGGACGATGGCTACGCCCCGCTTCATCATAGCATCAACGTGAATTTTAAGTGAGAGGATTGAGAATGTCTTCAGGAAAATGAGAGTGGGTGTGGCTTTTCAAAATCCAATCCTCCTACCAAGAGTGCAAAGAAGCTTGATGTGGCAGGTTCACCCTCTTTAACATTTGTAGAATATGACCTTAGAAAATGTTTAGATACTAATGCAGGCACTTGCTATCTCACATCTGGACTACTTTAAGTCTCTTTTGGACAACTTGTCTGCTTTTGCCATCAAACCGCTGGAAATTCCAGAATGCTGCAGCCTGCATGATGTTTAACCTTTACAAGTTCTTTCATTAAACCCAGTTCCACTACAAGGTTCCACTATAAGGTTTGACTGCAACGTTCCACTACAGTACTTCCCTTTGGAGCAGCAAGGGGAGCTGTCCTTAAGTCCTAATGTATATCGCTACCCAGGCTATTCATTTTGCCAACTCTGGTCTCTTGACCACCATGTCTCTAGAGAATGGCAGCTCACCCTCATCCCCGTCAAAGTCTTCTTTGTCCTAGAACCTTTAATTCAAGCTAGGACACCAGTCCTTACACAGAAACACACATACATACTCTCCAGTGCAACCACAATCCATCAAAATGTTTTTGTCATGTACCCCATATATTTTCACATCACTGTCTTCCTCCTACTGTTCTGGAGGAAGTATTTCACAAAAGCAGCACCTTTCGTTGCCAGACAGATGGAGAATACGTTGAGCTCAATCTCCAACATAACAAGAAGGCCTATTTTAACAAGCTATATAAAGGCCAGGTTGATGGGGCTCTAAAAATATGTCAGTCTTACATTTCTAGACATAGCTGGCTCTAATAAAAAAACGATGGCAAAGTGATTGTTCCACTTTTTTGCACTGATATGCTCTGTATGTCTGTATGTCATGAATCCCAATGGGACTGGTCTCTCTCTCTCGCTCTCAGTATAATTCAATTTTATAGGGGATTTATTGGCATAGAAAAGGTGTCTATGTTGCCAAAGCAAGTAAAGGAAAAAAAACAAAAAACAAAGGCCAACAGAATTGACAAATTAAACAAAACAAACAATGAAAACAATCAGCCCTCGATGGTAAACATTATACCCAGAAAAGGTTTCCAGAGAATAACAGCCTTTAAATTATTATATTAGCAGCCATTAATAAGTAAATAATATATAAATACAGACAAAAACAGTGAGTATAGGTATTTCCATACCAGTGTTCTTGACACACTGTGACAGCGGGTCACATTTTGCGCTGCATTACTAACACACTGGCGTATTTTACGTAACAGATATGTTTTTTGTTTGAATTCTGAGTCAGTAACAGTGGTCAGATGGCCAAGGCTACAAGGGGTCTGTTTGTAAACAGAGCAGAACCAGCTGTCTGAGGTTACCTTTCTCTGGGCTCGTCTCTCTGTAGGTAAGGAGCTTTGTTACATGTTTTCTAATTGCTTTGATTTGATTTCGAAGAGTAGTGGGTGAGGCCTGGTGCTACAGATGTTTCTAGTGAATTAATTTAAATTTTCAAAAGACTGAAGCCGCATCCCAATTCCCAATGCATCTCAATTCTGGCACTGAGGGACGACATTTATTTAAGAAGATTTTTGCCAATTTTTATCGCACTCTTATTGTTTTTGTACATGGATTTCCTCCAATGTTTAGTTTGTGTCTTGTTCTTTGTCTTCCCCACCAGATAGACAGGCTAACACGATCAAACCTTTTCCATAGCTAATTACAATCACAAATCCTTGTCTAATTCATCTTTCCCATAATCTACATCTCCGGCTGCCTGGGCCATAAGTTTCCACTGGCAGAATGTTTATGTGTTTAGCACCATTTCGTCGCTTACAACTGTCAGAGATGGTGATGATGATGGATGATAATGATGATGACAATGGTAATGAGGAGGCTGGAAGCTCCAGTCGACTCCTTGTGTGATTGGTTGAGAGTTCTAGACAGAGAGGAGAGGAGATTGGGGTTAAAGCCCAGATGGAACGGGTTAAACAGTTTCTGTTCAACTTGATTTCAAACCTCTTTCAGAAATGGAAATATGTGGCACGAGACGTTACACGAAACCTAAATGACATAAAAGCACTGTTCTCGTTTCTCTAATAACTACTCATTAGAGCACTTCCCCCTCCCAATTCCCCCTCTCAATCTCCTCCCTCCCACATTCTCTTTCATCATTACCTCAGTTTTTTTTCCCCTTCTCTGATGAAGGGGAGTGAGGAGCGGAGGTTTTGCGCCGAGGCGCCTTGTTTTTGAATCACTAACCTTTGTGAGACATATGCTCTCTGTGTTCATGTAGCTCGGAGTGCAGCTAAGTAACATATGCAGATCTGTGACACTTATTGCACCGCGTCCTCGGCATCTGTGACGGCCACTGGCTTGTGTACTCGCCGGGGAGCCGCCATGTGGGTCCCTGTTACTGGAACGAACCGACGCAGGCAAGGCAGGCTTTCCACTTCCGTCCTTTTTAGCAGCGCCCTGTCAAACTCACACATGTACACAGACGGCTCAGCTCCTCCTTAACACATCGAGTAGTACTGCATGTTTATCGTAACCCACTGTTGTTGTGTTTGTTGTATCTGGAGGTTGGCAGTTTGATTGTTTGGCATATGGTGTGCGTGTGTGTGTGCGTGTGCGTGTGCGTGTGCGTGTGCGTGTGTGCATGTGTGTGTGTATGTATCCATGGTGGTTAAGGCTCATTGTGCTTTTTGTAGTAAAAGTGCTATTATCACACACACAATTCAGGGTTGAGGTTGATTAAGGTAATTCCAGGAAGTCAATTGTACTTGTCAATGTAATAGATTTACAATTGACCATTTTTGTCTATGAGTGCTTTTAAACTAATTACTTAAATGCTGAAATTAGTCAGGAACTCAAAACTAAGGGTTTGTGGTTGGATTGAGCTGTAAACGGTAACTTAATTTCTTTGTATTTTATTATAATTGAGTAAATGGATAAATGTTACCTGGCTGCTCTGTGGACATCATTCAACTGTTTATGATGTGTGACTGAAAGTGAATGACTGCTATAACCCACTTTATGTATTGTTTAATTTCTCAAACTTTTTCTGTTCTTGTTGACATTATTTTTCTTGTTGACATTTGAACATCCCAGGTAGTTTTAACTAGTTGGCAAGATGCAAGTCATTCTTCCATTTGTTTCCCCCCCCGAAATTTGTGACATGCAACACGAAATCATGGCCTTGTCTCCTCACAGTGATGGCATCAGTCTGTAGAGAGTCAATAATCAGGATGTCTTCTCCCACCAAGCCACTGATCGATTCGAACGACCCGACTCGTTACAAGGAGTCATAAGAGCACAACGTAGCAAGGCTACCCTGACAATCCGTCCCGCAACTCCGACGCTACTGAGCCAATTTACACCACACATTGACGAACTCTAGGCTTGGCCTGTCTGCCGTAACCAGGACCAGAACCTGGGCCAAAATGAGGCAGCCACATTTGGTTGCAGTGTCTACCACCACCTGTTTTATTTCATATTTTCAACTTTCTGACTAAGCATGAATATACAAATTGCAAAGAGCGGGGCACCAGTGACCTTAATCCTCTCTCTGCGTTCTGTCAACGGGGACTGGGTTTATGTCCACCATCTGTTGCATTTTTCATTAACAAAATCTATCCCTCCTTTATTTAACCCTGCATGCTCAGACAATGCCACCACAGTTCCCATCGGACCACTAAAGCCTGGATTTTGAAAACAACTGAAAACAATCTCACAATACACTCAAAATAAAAAATATTCAGCATAAAGGATTAGGGAGTGGAAACTGGTGAGCAATTCAGCTTTAAGAGGTTGCGGTGGAGTTTGGTGTACAGATTAGAATGTCTAGGTTTAGTTGTGTTAAATACTTGTACTTGGAGATTGAAAATAGGTAACCAGTTGAATTCAGCTTGCAGGGTTAAAGGGGAGGTTAGTGTAAGCATGAGAAAGTGCTCATGTATGTGTTTAATTATATCAAATACAACTAAGGACAATTTGGTTTAACTTTCCTTTTTATTGAAAGATTAGTCAGAATGACTTTATAAATTGGTGAATTAAAGTGTTTTTTACTTTGTGAAATGGTAATGACACAATCAACAGAATACACAAATAGACAGTAAATAGTCATTATCAAAGTATAATATGTTATGCTTGTGTGCAATGATAGCAACATAAAGTGAAATATTTAAAGCAATTTGTTAGGTTGTAAAGCAATGATACATTCTTTCTTTGCAACTATTTGGCTTCCTAGAGAACATATATTATTTCTCTGATACAATTATTAATCTATGACTCAGGCAACATCTCAACGTTAAGACCATTACAATTAAATTACAAAATGCAGTGTATAATCCATGGCTAAAGATTCAGAGGCATAATATAATGCAAATATACATATTTCAAATAAAATTTCGGTGTCATTAAGTAGAATATTTGATATACTGTACTGCAGTTTTAGAGGAGTAAGGAAATACATCTCTCTTACATTAAAACACTTAAACTGCTGTGACTGAGACAATAGTTTGGATGGGGATTTTTGGTAGATACTGCAACATGATAATATAATTGAACTAAGGAAGCCACATACAGAGAACTGACAGATAAGTTCTTTTCATCTGATTTATAAATACATTTTTTATATTTTGAAGGGAAATATAGAATACAAACAACAACATTCACATCTTGCCACATTTGTGATTAACTGCTGTTTCCTACACATTCTATGTATATAAACCTCTATACATTTTCACGATAGTGTAATGACTGCATTAACCATTTTTGAATCAAATTCTGTGGAAAACTACTTGCGTGGTCATCATGTAATGCTCAATTCTCCTTCTGCCTGTCTAGCTGTCCATCTGTCTCTTTCTGTCTGTCCATCGGTTTGTCCATACATCTGTCTCTCTTTGTCTGTTCTATTTCTCCCTCAATCACAAACACAAACACACACATACTCTGTGACTTAAAGGGAATATCCAACAATCCATCCAAAAAGTACTGCCAATCAGTTTCTCACCGTACTGGGTGTAAAGCTGAAACATCTTGAACCAGATAAATCAGTATCACAGCACAGCGTTCCCCATTTCATTTCCTTCCCATAGTTGACTCTATAAGGAATTTAAATTGGACCACTCTCTTTGCATGCTAATTACTCAGAGCTTAGGATAAACATATACTTTTAGAATACTCAATGCAGTTTGAGTTATTACCATACCCGTTTTTTCTTGTCTCCCCCCCTTCTCTTTAATTCTGTGACTCAAGGCAAGGTCCTTTCTGATCAAGTTAATTACTTTGAAAAGAGCAGGAGCAGACAGTGTGTGGCTAATTAGGAAATATGTCTAACTGAACTTTGGTCAATGACAGCCAGAGTCTTAGTGTGGTACTCATTGGGTAGTGACCTATTTTAGCTAATGTCTTATATTTAGGAATTATATAATCAAAAATATCCAAAGTATTGGATCAAATATTAAAGCTTATCATTTTATGTCTGTCAGTCAGAAATCCATTCCAGTGCTATAGGTGAAAATGTATGAAAATGCCAACCATAATCAGACGGGTTTAAATCAAACCACAGCTTTCATAACCCAACAACTTTTTTGGTTGTATGACAGAAAGTAAATCAGCTCTACCTGTTTGCTAGTCTCTGACCCGCTGACACCACCCCTGGTTAGAGGGGAATGGGGCAGCCTAGGTGTTATCAGTGAAACAGGGAACTTTATTCACACACACAGTATCAGGTACATGGGGATGGAGACGGTAATGAAGACGTACAGGAAGGATTCTGTGACAGTAACAGACAAGGAGAAGGAAGGAATACTGTTTACATGCATGCGATACAAATAATATTGCAAGAGTAATGGATGTGAAATGGGTTACCAGAGAGAATTAGAATGAAATACAACTGCAGTCGTACAATAGGGAAGGATCGTGTCTACGTTAATGCGTGAGTACACAGGAGTATTGTTAGCGCAGAACAGTAATAATCAATAATCAACACTTCAGCAGCAGTGCAATAAAGGTATGTAATGAAAGCACATAAGCTAGCAGATGTTACCAAACACAGCAGGTATAAGCAACAGAGGCTATAATATATATATATATATATATATATATATATATATATATATATATATATATATATATATATATATATATATATATATATATATATATATAATATTGATAGATACAGCCATGGAATAGCTACAGACTACTGACAGAGATAAACAAACAAGCAGGACACAAACATACACTGGAAAATAGTCCTACAGTGCCCCTTTGCAACAATGTAAAAAGACAGTAACACTCGCTTTGGTCATCATGAATTGCTTTGTGAAGATGGTCAAAGATCTCATCATCCTAAATTGCATACCACTCCTGGAGTTCCATGAATGACAACGTCACCACGGCACTGCCCATTGCCTTATCGGAAACTGAGGAAGATGAATACTTATTGTACTTATCCACGCAATACCACCGTTGTTAAATAATACAAATACGTGGCAACATTGAATAGTTAAAAATATATATAAATGTGTTGAAGAATTACGTTGTGGACTACCAAAACCCAGATTGCAATGCTCTCTCTAGACAAGCTGTTTGGATATAAGTAAATTTTTATGTCAGTGGCTGAGTGGCTAGAAAATGTATCTACACAATAATAGCAAAGTCAGTACTTGCATCTATTGTTGTAAACTTTTTTAAACAAACAGGACTATCAATCTATCATGTTCCAGTTGGTAAAGATTACATTTAGATAGGTGTGTTCCACAGGTAGCTGTAGCAAAATGGGTTGGAATAAAAGCAGGGTTTCCAGGATTATCAGTTATGTATCTCACTGACCACACAAAACCTGCCCAAAAGCCACAAAAAAGTAGTTAAATTAGCGGGACTATCGCAGATATGGCAACACTAATGACAGTGATGGACAAGCGCAAACTGCTTTGGAAAAAAACACGTTTTACAGTTTTCCCACAACATTTTTCAAAAAATTTTAATTTCCATTTTTAGTCAACAAGAAATCATCATGTTGGTACTCATAAAAAGGGCCACAAATAAGCTCACTTGTGTTTTAGAACAATGAATGGCAACATCAGAGAGAGGGGTAGAGGAGGAATGAGACAAGCGAGAGGAATGAGAACAATGATCTCTAATGAGATTTGTGACACTGTACTTGACCATGTTCTTGTTCTTGACAGTGAAGGAAGCTAGACTGAGACTGCAGCCAAACCTGAGCTATTTCACTGTCGTATCAATTATCTGTATTTAAAAAATGTCAAATAAATCTGACTAATGTGCTGACTGATCTGTTTTCTGTACTCTGAATCTGTATTTATTTGCACATGCAAGACAGTGCATAAAAATTACATGAACCTGAGATGTATTCATATTCTGTGAAATACGCTTTTTCTTCTATTTTGTTGAACTGAGAGACAGGCGTTGATGGTGGTAGACCATGCATGATTTCTGAGGCCCAAAAACTTTCCATTTAGAAAATGGTTGATTGAAAAACATCAACGTATGCAGACTATCAGAAAATAAAGCCTAAGAAGTAGGTGGGATTCTCTGGCCCAGGTCAGATACAGGATGCTGAGGCAGAATAAATATTAAGGATTTCTGTTTATATCCCTACACCTAAAAACATTTTCCCTTGTTTTCATTTCATAGGGATTTCAATCCCTCTCACCAGTGTGGGTATTCAGTGTCATTGTATTTAATGCTTTCATGTGACCTTTGGGGGCAACATTTTATTTACATGCCCGATAATCTGGTTTTGAGAATATTGTTTAGATTCAGCCAGAAAACGCCACATATTGGTTTAACCATTTATTGGAGACATGTACAACAACACTTTTACAGGTCTGGGCGCTCCTTCGGGGTAACTCACTGTTATCACATGATCATGTATATGATACTACTAATAACGATATCAACACCATAATATCATTAATAGCAATCCCCACAGGCAATGAGTAAAGTACGCAGTACCGACCCCCCCCCATGAAAAGAACACAGAACCAAACAGTTGCAGGCAGGGGTGGTGGGTGGTTTCACACCTGCATGCTAGTAAGACCAGGGCAAATTACTGGATCCCTGGAGTCATGTGATATCACTGACCAATGACCACTCGGATTTCCTGTCTGAACTGGCTATCCTAATATATGTGCTTGTGAGTTTCAGGAAGTTTGTTGATAATTTGGGAAAAATGTTGAACAAATGCAGAACATGTGCATTAGCTGTTGTAAAGAACTGTAATATAATGTTGCACTGTGTACTTTCAGGCAAAAAAATATATTATATGGTAAACATACAGTCATGAAAGTAAAAAGTCAGATGTGAAAAATGGCTTTCAGAGATAATAGCACATTAGAATGAAATAGAAATGCTTTTATAAAAATAGACAATCCATAGTAATGATCACACAAGCTGGTGTCAGTGTTTATTTCAGTGTCACAAACAAAATGGACGTCGTTCACAGTATGACACCAACCCAATTTTTTTGACGAGTCATTTAATCTGAATGCAATCGGTCCGATGCTTTCTGAACGTAACTTTAGTTGCCCTTTAAGACCAGTTGTACTTAAAAGAACCGATTCATATCCACTTAATTTAACGGCTGATAAATCAAAGGTCAAGCACTAAAGGATTTCAGAGAAGCACTACCGTTGTTTTACCACCCACCCACCATGAGAGAGAGAGAGAGAGAGAGGGGTGACATCAGTGGCAATACACAGTATTTTTCATAATAGATCCCATATAGCCAGAGGCTCCCAGCCGTGGCCATTTAAAGGAGACTGAATAATTTATGAGCAACATTTTGAACAAAGCGCAACAGAGAATTTGCAGATGGATAGTTGGTGTGAGTATGTGGTGCATGTCCGGTGGTCTTATTTTGTAGCGGTCTTCTAATGCTTTGATACATGGCTGTTATCTACATCCTTTGGTGTATGACGGCCATCTGCTCCTGGCTCCTCCAGGGCCAATTTGAGACGTTTAGATATCTGGGTCATCAGTTCAGGTGGATTCATTAAAGGGGCAAGTCGCTGAACAGACTGATATGTCTGGCAAAGACACCCTGACTTATAGTTGTGATCTCCCTGGTTACAGAAACTGGTAAGAATTAGAAGATTTTTAGAAAAAATTCAAAAAATATTAACAAAAAGTATTGTAAATAGCTGAATACATGTCTTATTGCATGTATCCCGCACAAAATTAGGTCAAATTATGTCCCAGTTTCCAAAAAAGTTGGGACGCTATGTAAAATGGAAATAAAAACAGAATGCAATGATGTGAAAATCAGTTAAACCCTATGTTTATGAGAAAATAGTACAAAAAAAACATTAAATGTTGAAACTGTGCAACCATTTAAGAATAACATTTCTCAAAGTAAAATTTTGAAGATTTTGGGTATCTCATCATCTACGGTAAATAATATCATTAAAAGATTGAAACAATCTGGAGAAATCTCTGGGACAAAGCCGATAACCAATATTGGATGGCCGTGATCTTCAGGCCCACAGGCGGCACTGCATTAAAGATAGGATTCTCTAGTGGAAATCACTGCATGAGCTTAGAAACACTTCTGAAAAACACTGTCTGTGAACAGTACGTTGTTGCATCCACAAATGCAAGTTAACACTCCACCCAGCAAAGAAGAAACCATACATAAACAATATCCAGAAACCGCCTTCTCTGGGCCCGAGCTCATTTGAGATGGACTGAGGCGAAGTGGAAAACTGTCCTGTGGTCTGACCAATCGAAATTTGAAATTCTTTTTGGGAATCATGGACGCCACGTCCTCCGAGCTAAAGAGGAGAGGGACCATCTGGCTTGTTATCAGCGCACTGTTCAAAAGCCAGCATCCGTGATGGTATGAGGGTGCATTAGTGCACATGGCATGGGTGACTTGCACATTTGTGAAGGCACAATTAATGCTGAACAATATATACAGGTTTCGGATCTACATATGCTGCCATCCAGACAATGTCTTTTTCAGGAAAGGCCTTGCTTATTTCAGCAAGACAATTCCAAACCACATTCTGCACATATTACAGCATGACTCTGTAGTAAGAATCCGGGTGCTAAACTGGCCTGCCTGCAGTCCTGATCAGTCACCAATTGAAAACATTTGGCACATTATGAACCGAAAAATATGACAAAGGACACCCTGAACTGCTGAGCAGCTGAAATCCCATATCAGGCAAGAATGGAAATACTATTCACTTTCAAAACTACAGCAATTGGTCTCCTCAGTTCCCAAATGCTTACAGAGTATTGCTGAAAGAATAAGTGATGCAACACAGCGGTAAACATACAATCGTCCCAACTTTTTTGAAATGTGTGGCTGGCATCAAATTCAAAATGGCCATGTATACTTCCAAAAACAATAACATTTCCCAGTTTCAATGTTTGATGTGTTGTCTTTGTACTATTTTCATTTAAATATAGGGATAAATGATTTGCACATCATTGCATTCTGTTTTTCGTTTGCATTTTACACAGCGTCCCAACTTTTCGGGAAACGGGGTTGTAGATAAGAAAGTTGGTGCCATTTGGGATTCAGCCCCTGTTTGTGGCATTGGGACATGGTGACCTCATTATCTGACTGGACAGAGATATGTTAATCTGGATTGTAATGCAAAGAGCACCTCTGGAGGCTTGGCGTTGACCCCATCTCTAATTAAGCTTACATCACACTCTCCACTAACACACTCATGATCAATGAAGAACCACAAATAACCTGAAAGCTATAGTTTTGACATACAGTACAAACACAGAGAGACTGCACCTTCATACACACAGAAGCATTTACTGCACAGTATGTCAAATCGTTATGGTCTCATTCCTTGAAGATTGTACTTTTTATTATTAGTGTCACATTGCTGCTAGTATGTGTACAGAAATGTAAAAATACACAAAGTACAATAAGAGGTACACCATGATCTCACATAGAGCTATGACTGTACAATGATTTTAATGATAATGATACATTTATGTTCCCCATATTATAAATTTGAAAGTACAAAATCATCACTGTCACTCTCAGAATAGGTTTGCAATGTGAAGGTACGTTTCTGCTTCCCACATTTTATATACACTTGTCACAATTCCTAACACTGAAACAAATATTTTGCTGCTCATACAGGAGGTTAATTAGCCAAGAAAGTATTGACTCCGAAAACCAGGGGCATTGGAAAATGGTTTCTAAAAGGCAATCATCAGAAACATAGCTTGCAACTAGTTATAGTGCCTATTACTAAATTTGCCTCAGCAAAGGCAAACCAAAATAAAACCAAATGCTAACTTGTGATATGGAATGAGAATCAAAGTGGAGCAAACTGGAGCTGGTAGAATGAAAGTTTGTTTAATCTCAACAAGTGGAAGACACATGTAGATACGGCATAGAGAATCACTCATTCTTTCTAAACTTTTTTTCTCTCTGAAAATAACTAAAACGTTGTGCCAGCAGCTCTGAAATAGTAGCTGTCCCAGCCCAGATGTATCTACATCAAACTATATCAAGATTAATGAGGCCACCGGCACAGGTGAAACATATGTAGACTAACGAGATGACTCCAAACAGTGCCAACTCTAATCAGGTCATCTGTATCAAAACAATCTCAAAATTGGGCAAAAATATTACAGGCATGTTCACTGACACAGAAATTCACTAGCTGATTTCAAGGTCGATTCACTTTCACTCATAAATATCAAGAATACCCGAGAATTCAATTTGGGACCTTAAAAAGACAAAGAAAAGGGAAACATATTCTCTCATTTCTATGTTAAACTGATCCATCCCCTTAAACACATTTAAAACAAGTGTGACTGCCAACTGCTATTGTAACATGACATAACATCTGCTGTATCATAATTTAGGGGCCTGCAACACAGTGTATACAGATCTGGGAGCACACTAGAGCATTTTCACCACCTGCACCAGCCGCTTGGTATGTACAGCAGCCACCCCGATGTAGGAGGATTTGGTGGAACCAGGCCAGCTGCTTCTCTGCCACAGGGTTCACCTGTCTGTTCTGTGTGGGTGGGTATGTGTCATCCTCTTCGTCCCTCTCTTTTACCAATTAGCTTCTCATCAAAAGTATCTTTCTTCAAGAAGTCCATGACCTCAAGCTCCTCTTTATGCTGCAGGTCTTCTTCAGTCATGACCCTGCAACACAAAAGAAAATATAACGAAAACGGATGGGGGTTTTGTACCTACAGTCGATCAAGTTATTTGTTTGGTGACAAGGTTCGTTTTAGAACTGAAAATGTTTTTACTGTAATATTTCGGATTTTTTTTTATTCTTTTTTAAATATAAAATCACAAACCAGCTAGAACTACCGAAGTATATGCTTTAATGAAGGACACAATGAATTGCAAAAAGTTAAAAAGAACAACGTGATGCTGGCAATTGTTTGAGTGCTGAAAATTTTTTTGAGAGCTTGGCCCTCTAGTCAACCCACAGTATTCTCTGTTCAACCCCATTGTAAAATGTGGGGTTGAGTTATTTAAGGTAATGGACAGTGTACCCTTTCTAAACAATGTGTTTATTAAAGCAAATGCCAAGTTTGCTAACTTGGTTTGGTATACCTTTTTCCACAAATCAACAATTATACACTAAGATTTAATCAAGAAATAGAAATATGTAACAAATGTATCAATACTGAGGGAATGAGTAAAAGCAAAGCAAAAATGAAATCCTAAGCCAGTCATCAGATTCTTCATTTAAATAGTGTCAAGTTAAAATAATATATAGTGTTGCCTTTGGTAGCATAATAGTTAGCACCACTGCCCTTGGATTATATAAATGTGCATTTGTGACCCAGAGATATCTCATATACTACTATTTTCAGTGAAATCAGATTCAAACCATGTGGTTCATAACTATGAAATAAGATTGAGGAGTTCTGTGCATGGCCAATATACTACAGATAAGGGTTAAACTACACCAAAGACATCAGCAACACCAGGGATATCAACGTAACATCTCTGAAATGTCTCTGAAGCTTCACTCACAGTGATGAACTGAGACATGCAAAAGTGGCGTGTCATGCAAATCAAGGCTCACTTTACACCTCCAGTCTATTTTTCTTTCAGCACAACCATTGCTGAAATGAGACAGATGAACCACAATAATTTTGTAATCCAATATAAATCCCCAAAACATTCTCAGTTATCATGGAAATTCATTAAAAAACAAATAAAACTCACCATGCACAGATTGAAAGGTTCATTATTGCATTTGAAGCTTCCATTAAAACAAGAAGAATAAAAGTTGATGCAGTTCTTACCATAATATTATTAACCATTGCTGCAGACACAAGGGAAGATATTGGAAGATATAAATATTTATAAATATATAAATATTTCCCAGCTCAACTGAATAATGTCTTAAATTAATATAATGAATGCTTCAGGTCGACATCTACATGCTGCTAATTGACATTCACTTTTTTCATCTCTGCTTCTGGTGAAGTAAAGCAGTTGAGGAATTGCTACAATAAAAGGTAATTTTCTGTGCAACATTTCCAACAGACAATCATTTTGGCTTTTTGCATTTAATGTTTTAAGTTAATCTTTCAAAATGATTATTTTTCTACCAAATTGTTCTGAGTGCCTGAGATATTCTCAATTTATACTTCTTTGCCCATCCGTCTATCAGATTGCAATGACTTGTAGTCTCCTCATACCCTCTTTAGACACTTGCAGTATTGTCCCCCTTTTGGACTAGCTGACACTATTCGGTCTTGTTTGTTCAAAGTCATGATTGTTTAAAATTCAGTCAGTAAACGATCTACACAGTGCCTCTTTAACTTCCTTGGCATTAACTAGTAGTTAGACCTATCATAACTTGGAACATCTAAAATGTTCCTTCCCATTCTGGCTTCAGTGAGCTGCACGACATAACCAGCTGGTTAGACATGTGTGCTCTCTGCCTGTTTATTCCTATAAATATAGGCTACATGTGTGCAGCTTCTTGTGATAAATAATCAATATCACGAACAAACAGCTTCAAGATGTGTTTGTTTTAAATAGATTAACTTCATGAGCATGATTACTATAGTGTTTCAAATTGTATAGCCTACCAATATAGCTGTATTGTATTGTCTACCAACATTGCTGTGGTGCGTAGCTGTCGAGAAAAGCACAAGTAAACCCAGAGAACAACATTCACTGATGTTTGTGGCTGTTTGTCATAGCTTTTAGAAACCATAGCATTAAGGTTTTAAACAACCCAGTATACATTGTATAATAACATTGTATAATCACCCTCGGGTTAAAAAAAACATTCACATTTAAAACCAATATATGCTTTTAGCAAAAGTTATGGATTGATCTGAAGCTGAAAAAGAAAGAAAATTCACATGAGCACCTAAGTGCTGACCTACTGCAGTAGCTATGTTGGTCTATTGTACTTCAAACAATGTGTAGGCAGGTTACTTAGGTTTAAACATTCTCAAACAGCCAAATTCATACTCTTCAATAAGATAATGGACTTCAGTATCCTGCTATTAAATTATTGTTTCTACAATGGGTTGGTCAAAACAAGCACCTACAGCTGCAGGAAAGCCATGCAAAATAAATAGTTTTAAACCATTGTATGTAGTATTTTTAAGATACAGGCTAGGTTTGTTGTCAATGTGTTTTATTGTCATCACCATCTTTGTGGCAAACAAATGTATACAAAAACAAACATCTTAAGACTGCACAGTCATTTGACAGAAATAAACTGTCCAGCACTGCAATTTATTAAACATATTGACGTTGGCAAAACCAATGATTCTTGGTTAAAGTAATAGTTCACAGGTAAGGTAACAGATACAGAAATCAGCTATGCAGACAAGCAATAGACATCCCTTTTATGTTGTGCATCTATTGATCCCAACAAGTCAATGACATGTATTGATAAAATAAACATTTAAGGCAGACACCAGATTTCCAAAATACACAACAGCTACACTAAGTTGTAAATTCAAAATAGCTTAACCATGGATCTCCAAACTTTTCAGTCATGAGTTCTACTTGAAAAAATAAACATGTTGCGAGCTACTCCCTTTGTTGATTCAGTTGGGCACCTTCTCTCCCCAGAATCTTTACCCTAGGTCTCAACTCCCTAACAAAAATTACTGAACAACATTTTCTGTCAATATAGCTGGTCAAATACGGGTTCATAAACTACTTTAAAGTGGGGCAAGTAAAATCTGTTAACATTTTTTCCGCAATATAGATTTTCCCAAATTTAATCTTTAACCGTATGTTTACTGGTATACAATTATTTTTCTACATGATTATTTATATAATAGAGCAAAAACAATGGGAGCTGATTTCAATGATTCAATCACATCAGACAAAAACAATAGCTCTGGAAATAATATAGTTTTTCTGTGCAATTGTCCCATAATAGTGAATCTGCCCCATTAATGACACGTCTAGCAAAACAGAAATGTGTAGGACTTTGAGGCATGACTTAAAACTTTTGCTGTCATTTTATACAAATAACACAAATGATGTACTCTCTCATTATGTACTCTAGCAAGGTAAGACTTCATTGCAGTTTTTATAAGGTTGGATAAAAGGTGGATAAACTCCTAGCTGCTACAATGATGCATGTATTAAGCGCCTGCTGAAAAATTACATTTGAATTTTATTTGCTTGGATACACATGCATAAAATTAACACAAAGGTACAGGAAACAATAGATTGCAATTTATTTTTGGACTTAAATCATTCACTCAGCTTTGAACAAGCAACCACAAAAGTAGATTGCTAAGTATTTTTTGATAAACTTTGCTAATATTAGCTAATGACAAAATATCCTTCTAAAGCAACTTTTCAAGATGAAAGGAAAGCCTTTTCTACATGCAGGATTTGTTGGAAAGCAGTTTTCCCAGTATAGTGGAGTAATTTTTTTATATTAGTTTCATGTATTTATTGTTCTAAAATTCTTCATCAGTCATTACTAGGCTAACATTGGCTTCAGTACTTTGCTTTCTATAATACAGACTATTTCAATTAAAAGTTGTTTGTCCAGCCTGCTAATGTCTTAGGAGGGAAAAATGTTACTCACTTCAGCTACCCTTGGCCACATGTTAGTAAAACAGTTCAGTTGCCCAGTTTGTGGGATCAACTCATCATGTCAGTCATATTGTATAGTTTTTCCACATTCTGCAGTGTTCTCCATTGGACAGCAATGACATGGTGGGAAGTGAACTGTGATCAGGTAGGAGGAGTTTCAGAAACATTTTCTATCCACTCCTCTTTCTTTAGGACTATGAGGACGAACTGGTCCCCAATATGGGACTTTGCATTCTCTCATTGAGTTCTATGATTTCCTCCTCCCATGGACCCACTCACAGACACACACCTACACCTTCTCTCATTCTCTTCTGTGATTATATTTTCCCTTAGCTGACCATCTGGGGAACAGGCTACAATCTTTTGCTGCAGTGTGCATGTCTGGGTGTGGTACTTCTTCCTACTCTTTATCTATTGGCTGGTTAAATACATGTCTGGCGCCCAAACAAAAAAAAAAATATATATATATATATATATATTTTTTTTTCTTTCTTTAATCACACTGCTAACATTTGACCCGGTTTATTGTGATGCATCAGTATCTTTGGCAGTAACATTAGCTAATATAATGTAAACTATAATGCTAATAAATGTGTCATCCAGTTGGATAAACATTACTGGCTATTTCTCCCTCGACCATTGCTGTAAATATTTTATAATTGTTAGTGCCTAGCTGCTGTTGCCAGGTCAGCGAGCTAGGAGAGGCTGTATCTCTGACACTGCCCACTTCACTCATTAGAGAGATGGTAATGTCGGGAGCTGTAGAGACTGACTTTTGCAATTGGAAACATCAGTACTGATCAGAACAGTCAAAGCTACATAACGTCAAACATCATTTGAAACGCATTGTTTTATGACTGTGTCTACTATGGACTATTGAAATCAACAACACTATTGGATAAAAACAAGTAAAATGTTACTTAGGTCTAGGGCAAGATATATATCATATATCAAGATAGATATCATTATTATACTGAAACACTAAACAAGCTCCTGTTTCTATCTGTTTGAAATAAAATGGTGTGCACATGTTGCTAGCTAGCTGTATATAGGTGAATGATTCATGTCTAAGAGAAGCATCGTACTCAGCATATTTGTTTATTAAATCTGGGCAACAGATTTAAAGCCAGAAGTTTATTGCAGGCATTTCTTTATGAAACATTTTGAATCTGAAGATTTGTAATTCCCTTAGATGGGACCTGTTTTTGACAGAAGCTTCTCTTGTTCTAGCATAGGAGGACACATTTGGAATTACAAGAGGAATGGTCATTAGTCTATCACAGGGTTTAAAGTAAAAGTTAATTTAATTTTTAGATTTTTTTTTTTTTCAAATTGGCTTGAGGAAATATCTTTTACAGTGTTTCCCTGCAGAAAAAGCAGACGTGGACCACATACATCCCCAATACATCGCACCACTGTCCTTCAGTAGCTGTACAGAAGAGAGGCAAAGGATGCGGTAACGTAATGGCTGCGCACACGAGCAGCAGCCAGGAAAGGAGGGCCCGACACACAGACAGGTAGCCAACATTTATTGGAACTGACTTAAAAAGTAGCTGCATTTGTCTATAGAATCCTTTACCAATCAAAGCCTCTAGATTTAGCAACCTCAGTGCCTTTTTGGATGAATGGGAGGGAAAAGGCTTAAATGCGGTAGAAAGTTACTCTGTAAGTATATTTCTTTTTTTTTTTTTTTGCTGGGGTATAAATGCCAAACAAATGAGAGAGAGGTACTGGAAAAAAAGAAAAAGTTATATTTACTTACGAGTTTGTCAAGAAGCTTCGTGGATGGAATAAGTATGAAAAAAAAGATGGAGACATTACAAAACAGTAACACTGGCTTGTTGATCATATGGAGACCCAGGGCCTTTTCTTGGACTGAAAGAGACGAGACCACCGGAGCCATTAATCATGTTAGTACTGGCATGGTGGATACTGTATCCGCTCAAGGACAGCTCCAAGATGCATTTAACCGAGTGGCTGCCAGTCATGAGAAACAAAGGCCTGTCCAAAGGGACACACGACTACTAAACCATGTGTATCCCCTGCTGTATTATACACACACCTGACTGTATTTCAGAACATGGATGCCATGAGGGTTTCTGTGTAATGGTTAACGTCTCGGTGTTACTGGGATCTGTCGAAGTTGCTTGGTCCCGGTCACCTTTCTCTTGTCGTCAGGGAGGAGGCTGATGGATAGAAGCCGATGGACGCGTCCCAAATGGCACTCTAGTCAATGGGTTCCAGTCAGAATTAGCGCACTTTAGAGTGAATAGGGTGCCAATTATAACACATCTGTCTAGACAGTTGAATGGCATGCCGCACGCTTCCCTAATCAACCATACATACCCCTCCTGCCTTAATAAACCTTACCAATAAATCTCAATCTATTCTGCTGTAAGGATGTGGGACACGTGCCCAGATGGTGAGTGCCTATGGTCTTAATAGTCTGACGCATCACAACTCAATCAAACCTGCAACGCAGACGCCGAGAGACTGGGCCCATTCTCTCGGTCTCTTAGGAGGAGCATCAGTAAAGTGCAGCAATCTGCTAATATAATCACTTCACCACGCAATCAGAGCTCATATCGTCCTTCGCCTCCCCACGTCGAAACCCTGACAACGGACTTATTAGTTTAATCTGAAGCATAAACAAATCACAACCAGTTAGTGCAGCAATCATTTTTGGCAAACCTCAGCTGAGACTTGTCATCTAAGAGAGTCAGAATTTAGACTCTGGCCATTGTGGGGGTTTGGTTACGGCGTACTCGCTAGCAAACAGGTGTCTCTAACTTCTACTGGCGACTTGCCAATACACAGAGCACCTAATGAAATAAAACGAAGCAACAATTGCCACCACTGATTGATTTGAGTGTCTCCTCCTTAAAGGGCCACTGATGTATACCCAGTCTGCATCCCAAGCGGCATAGTAATCCCTAGATGGTGAACCGTATTGCCACTCATGCACACAGCACTATATAGGGAATAGGGTGCCCACTGGGACTCAGCACCCTGTCGCCAGCGTGTTTGACGGGGCGGGCCCGCTGAAGGACTTGACAGGGCTTGTGAACCCAGTAAGTACTGAGTCTGCCTTACTGGGCATGGTTTGACAAGGGTGTCAAGCAAATGAGAGGTGAGTCAGTAGAGGGTGAGAGACGGGGAATACAGACACCCTGTTGTATAAGCAATGCAGCAAGGCTGATCGGAGACACGATAGTAAAGAAAGAATATGTGCACTGAATCATAGAGTATAGCTTTGCCGGCTAACATTTCTTCATCATAACAGTGTGTCTGCTGAGGTTTGTTAAAACAAAAAGTTAACTGAAAGTGCATTTTCAATTTTTTGGTACTTTTTCTTTAAATCATCACCGGCCTTCTCTTTAGAGGGGCATCCGTCTTAAGTTTAATGGTTGCTGACACCAGCCACAAATCTACATGGCACTAAATATGCATCATTTAGGGCCGGCAATGACTCACTTACCGGCACTATGACGTTATCGTCGGCAGTTCAGCTGCCGGTGCTATGGTTGCTGGGACGAGATAAGATGATGGAACAACAATGGCCGTTTGGTTTCGATATGTTTGTAGTGAACGAGCAGGATGAGGAGGACGAAGCTAAACATCTGGAAGTGCATTATCAGCCAGTAATGACACCCACGAGAACTTACGGGAGAACGGTGCTGGGCGAGAAGGGAGGGAGAGTGAGACTGTGCAGGATAACTGTGAAACTGATACGACCTTGAAGGAAGATCTGCAGACAGAAAGCAGAGAGTCTGCCTGGTAATTATGGTGAAAATGTGTGTAACTAACTACCATGTTCAGTCACCTGCCGATGAGCACCGACTCCTTGGCTACGCACCACAGTCAATTACAGAGGGGAAAGAGGGGGAGAGGGACCGCAGCAGAGAGAGAGGGAGGAACCAGGGTCATTTTCCCCTTCAATGACCTTCTCTCTAATGCGGCCCGGGAGATCTGGCTATTTCCGAATCTTTATTTGAAGATGTTGCAGCCTGTGGATGCATCCCAAATCGTATTTACTTTTTTAGTACACTTCCTATGACTAGGGCCCATAGGGTAGGTATGAGGCAATGCATTGTGGAGGAAATAGACAGCCATTTCGGACCAGTTTCCAATTTCAGTCCGTGTTCTTGGACTGAATGCCTTTGATTTGAGGTGAATGAGGTAAACATCTCCACCTGTTGTGAAAATGGAAGACAATTAATGAAATGGTGTGGAGAAATTAGTGGATTATTATTATCATTTAAACATGCACTGGTCATTGTGCTTATGCTATTATATGACACAAGCATGTTATTAATTACATAGTTCACTACTTTCGGCCAGGGCCCATGTCTCTGGTTAAAAACAGTGCACTGTGGATTAGGGCACAATTTAGGATCAGCAAATAAAACACTAGATGAACTAGCTAGTTCCATTTCTCAAGCGGATGCAGGTGCTTCGTAGATGCAATAACATACAAAAAGATATACTTTCTTCACCATTTGCATGGCCATTCAACAAGACAATGACTGTGATGTTGATGCATTGCAGTGCGGTTATTTGGTCTGGAGGACACGCAAGGAAAGAAATACAATAATGAGGGTGATGCAATTATTAACTCACTGTGAACCCTAAAGTGACATGCAAATGATCTCTCACTCTTTGTAATGTTTGAAGTCAGAAGTAGAATTGGCCATCTGCACTGTGCCATATGTGACAAGGGGCTGATCCACTGGAACAAAGGGGAATTAACGACATGATCACACTGAATTTGCATTACAAATGGCAACCTGCTAAGAGTGCACTAAGTAGGGAACAGGATACAATTTGGGATTCAAACCATTGTTAGAAGAAAATTCTCTATACATTGAATCATTATTAGGTCTGGTTTGAATTGATTCACAAACACGTTGCATAATATAAAGCTCTAGTTGTCGACAAGCCACCTGTATTCAGGTAATTTTGACTGAGAGCAATTACGGGAGAGATTTTTCACCCAGCCAGTTAGGGAATTACATCAAGCAACGTTTTGGTTACTGGTCAGATTATTATTTTATTATTTAATTTTGTTTCCCAGTTGCTGGTCAAGCAGCAGCAGTCGTAGTAGTATTTCCATTTTGGTCCTTATAAACAAAACACCTACAATAACACACTCATTGCAGGCTATGTAGTAGACCTACTAAACCACACTTCATAACTTGTTTAAATAAACCAAAATGAAGTGTCCCAATGGTAGCTGAATGCTGGCAATTTGTCTGGAAGTTGAAGTTGTACACTATGATTAGAATTATGTGTAGTTTTGGATTCATAATACCACAAATGTGCAGTACTTTAAAAGGGCACTTCACAATAACATAACTTAACAATAACATAAATAAATTCTGTTCAATCAAAGATAGTAACAGGAGAAGTGGTTATGGGTCCATATCTTATACTCTGCAAGGTAATTTGGTAAAACAGTCCGGCATGGCCCTTGCCTCACAACAACAAAACAGACAACACCCAGTGAGGCCAGAAACCCCACTCCAAGAAGACAATGAAGAACAAGGTAGACCTTTGTCGGCAGGACTGCAGGCCTCCAGTAGAAATTAGGGTGTGTTGTTGTTCGCTAGCATTGTTTGTATACTTGCCTGCTAGGATTGCTTGCTAAAGTTGCATTGTCTGCTAGCTAGTCAGTCATGTATGTTGGTTGAACTTTGTGCCTGTATCTTTTTACCTACATAGTTTTAAATTGGTCAGAGTAAGCTACATCGAATCGATGTTGCATTGCTAATAGAAATCAAAATGTGATTGTAAATCTTGAATGCCAGTATCCAAAAAGCAATTAGAAATTAAGGACAATGTTGTTAAGGAATGTTTAACAAAAAAATCACGTGCAACTCGTTTCAGAAAGCTGTCAATGTTGATGGACAAACTGAATGTGTATCAACCTTTCTTGCCCCTTCATTGTTAGCTACCTAGACTCGCGAGGCCACACCTCCAATCTCGTCTGGCCTCCTTGGTGGTCTGGAAACTAGCCTATTAAAAAAATTTTGATTTCTATTGGATGTTAGTTTTCAAATAAACCTTCACTCGCAGGCTTGATGAAGGTGGTCTTAACATGGTTTCACTATTTCTTCGAATATAACATGTCCTAAAAGTTTGTAGTTCCTGTCTAGGTTGCAGCATATCAGAAAAGATGCAAAGATGGAGGAAAAACTTCATTCTGTTTTGGAAGAACTGTGCTGTATTCATAAGATCGAGTCAATAAAGCCATTACAACTTTTCTGCTTAAAGAGATATTTTGGCATGCCTTCTTACAGGCTATGGTAAACTTTTAATTTATCAAGCAATGCCAACAGTCTGCAATTTATTGAAATTGAAAACGGACAGGTCAATGATACTAGTGGTTGCTCCTCTGATTTCAAAAATCATGTTCGGAACTCAAAAGGAATCACAGCAGCATACGCCGGTCAAAACAAGATGGAGGACAAGAAAAGGTTGAGACACATTAGACAAAGATCTTTTGATACACCTGGGCTTGAGACTGCCACGCTACCTCTTTTCGTTCAGTTTAGAATTAGCCTTTTCCCCTCACAAAAGCACTATACAGGTGATGGTCATAAAATTAGAATATCATCAAAAAGTTGATTTATTTCAGTAATTCCATTCAAAAAGTGAAACTTGTACAATGCATACATTCATTCCACACAGACTGATATATTTCAAGTGTTTATTTCTTTTAATTTTGATGATTATAACTGACAACTAATGAAAACCCCAAATTCAGTATCTCAGAAAATTAGAATATTACTTAAGACCAATACAAAAAAAGAATTTTTAGAAATGTTGGCCAACTGAAAAGTATGAACATGAAAAGTATGAGCATGTACAGCACTCAGTACTTAGTTGGGGCTCCTTTTGCCTGAAGTACTGCAGCAATGCGGCGTGGCATGGAGTCGATCAGTCTGTGGCACTGCTCAGGTGTTATGAGAGCCCAGGTTGCTCTGATAGTGGCCTTCAGCTCTTCTGCATTGTTGGGTCTGGCGTATCGC
>JACXGI010007931.1:0-26176 GCA_016801175.1 Esox masquinongy
GAACTCTCCGAGGTTAAGTATGGGAAATACTTCATGATACCTGTTACAGAAATGAATATAGGACCCAAAATGTCCAAGTTGTGAAATCCATCTTAAAATCCCCCGACACCCAGAAAGGTTAATGATCAGATGTTACCATAATATAGACCAGTGTGTCCTCCACATCTGTGTGGCTGCATTTACCTTCTAATTGGCACATTATAGGCTGATTGCATGGCACATTACACACTGCATATTACCAATCTGTTAAAATTATTATTTAACATTTTAAATGACTTACTGTATTATTCGTCCATTTTGACTGTCAGGAGACTACAAGATTTGATCTTATTCTGACTAGTTATTTAATTAGAATTCACATTTATTGTTTTTGCCAACACCTTGCACTACTATAACCTCACCACTGTAAGGTGACTTTGTAAAGAATATGCAGCTAAGTCTTCCATTATGGATCAATTTCCCGTCACCTGCAACCACGGAAACTGCATAGTTTTTAGACTACTACTAAGGCTCATACTACAAACAAATATGTGGGTTAGCCCACATACTCTTGTGTGGGGGCTAACAAAATGCAGTGTAAGCAAAATGCACTGTAAAATAATTGCAATCTTAATAAATATAAGATTTACTTTAATTCTGCAAGTATCAAAGACCCGTGAGTGTTTTTTCAAGAATAAACAAACAACTTTCAATAGCTATAGTATTATTAATATTTAATAAGGACCCAATTACATCAGTGTGATGCAATGTTATCAAAATGGAAAGGCACAATGCTTGAAAACGTTCAGGTCAGACATGACTGTTTAAAGAAAGTATTTTCTCCCAGGCAGCTTATACTGAAAATCTACTGTGTGGATCGTGTCTTTTTGAGAAAGTGTAATTTGGTATCCTTGCCTCACTCATGTTTTTGCATTTAGTAGGGCAAACTTATTTATGCAGTTCATAAAATAAAAGAGTAGAAACAACCCTAATGGTTATTGATAACCAGACTGGTGGAATTGGGGTGTGGTGAGATTAAACAGGTTGTTAGTACCAAAAAACAAACAATCCCACCATCCAATCTGCAGCAACTGCTTGATGCAATAACATCAGTTTGGACCAACATCCCTGTAGAATATTCTGACACGTTGAACCCATACCCAAAAAATTTCGTTCTGGAGCTGAAGGGAGGTCTAAACAGGGTCTTGATACTGTAGGTACCTATTAAACTGGCTACTAATAGTGTTTTCAATAGTAAACATGTTGAGCACGTCAAATTGTTACTTTAGTGAGATATTTTCACTTTGTCACTATGAGTTTCTGTGTACAGTCTTTGTTTAAAAAATGGTGAATTATGTTAAAGACATACTGTGTTTTATTGTAAACTATGGACAGTGCTTGACTTGGAATTAAATAAGTGCAGGAGCTTTACTTTTCCAAGTCGGTACATTAGACCATAGTGTCACAACACTTACATTTCTTCCCTCAAATAACAATAACTGTCCGAATTCATTTGGAGCTCATGTAAATCTAAATAGAAGGTTGCTGGTCACAGATTCTATAGTTCCACCGTCTCCTACCACTGTGCATTTAATGAAGGCACCAAGTACATTAACTGCTTCATTAGGCTAACGTATAAAAAACATATCAGCACCTTTCATCTGGAAAGATGCTGGGTGGGCAGGCATTTAATCCAAAACGGAATAATTCCCAAGTTTTTCAAGGTATTGTCCTTGGATCTAATCGCATGCGTTAACGTGTTGTCATATCTAATGAATCATTTATTTTTTGCCATGAATCAAAAATAAAAACACATTTTTACAAAAGTGTGCCAATTTATCAACAAAAAAAAAGAAACATGTACATACTGTAAGTATTCAGACCCTTTGCCATGACACCCCAAATTGAGTTCAAAAGCATCCTGTGGAGAAAGTGAAAGGGTCTCAATACTTAATATTGAAGTCTAGTGAGCTACCTTTCTCTCTGCCTAGTACCACTACACCTGGACACACATACAAAAAGTCAGGGATGGGCAGTATTTACAGCTCCGGAAAAAATTAAGAGACCACTGCACCTTTCTCTTTCCAAAAAAGTCGAAAAGGAAAGTTTTGAGTGAGGAACAGAAGGGTTAAAATTAAGAGACCACTGCAAATTGAACGCTTCTGTTCCTCACTCAAAACTTTCCTTTTCAACTTTTTTGGAAAGGAAAGAAAAAGGTGCAGTGGTCTCTTAATTTTTTCAGGAGCTGTATGATACATGTATATAAAATATGTATTTCAAATACAAAATTGGCATTTGATAGAGTTGATGAAAATGGCTTTATATTTTGTATCAAAATACTTCAGTGTTTAGCATTTTGTAGTTTAAAAACTTTGTGAGAAGTCTACATGATGACATCATAAAAATGCTACCTCTGACTGGTGCCTATTCAGTAATTTGCCCAGACTTTTTGAGATCTAAACAGAAAATTAATCCATACCTGAAGGTCAAGGTGAGAAACATGTAGGTTGCCAGCTTTCCATCGATTTTTAGCATATATTGCTACAATTTTTAAAAATTCATGTTAAGTTTTGGTGTTCGTTTGAGTAGCCTGGGCTAAATCGATTACCACTTTATGTAATGTTCTAGCTAACTATTTGACCCGAGTTGCAGCCCTCACAGTTAACGTTAGCTTGCCACTTTCAGCCTATGTTAAATTTTCGTTGGTTGTGCATGCAAGATACGAGATAGGGTACAAGACTGTACCCTATATGAAGTAGCTGTTTAGTAGGATCATGATTTTGCATACCACTGGATGAATGACTGCCTGCACATAATTTATTATTATATTTATGATTATGATTAACAATCAAATGATTAATAACTCAGAAACTAACTGCTATGAATAAAGGTGCCATCAGTTGCCATCAGAGTCATTAACAAACTGTTAGTTAAACATTAAACTGTTGGTTACTTTAAAACTAAACTTAATCTGGGTGATCACAGGGATGTGTGAATATTTAATCTGTTAACTGGTTGCATATGTCAGATTTATCGCATGACTCGTTAGACAGAGAAAACCTGCTGCTATAAAACATTGTCTACTTAATCAACTGAGTCAGTGTACTGGTGAAGGGAAAGATCAAATAGGACGATAGATGGAAGGTGAGGGAAGTGATTTCATGCTCCCTTGTAAAAGTATATTTACTATTTTTAAAATACAAAAATACAATAGTTAATTTTGATACATGGTGTGGCTGCTGTATTTTGTAGTTTCTATTGATACACTTAAAATTAAGGTACTTGGTGTCTTATTTTAAAATACATTTTGATGTATCTTTGCCCATCTCTGTGAAAAGTGTTTGTTCACTTGGTTATAATTACATACAGGACAGGAAGGTTAGGCTTTGAAAATGGGAATTCCAAACCACTAGTTCTATAACATTATTTAGATTGCCAAGCTAGCAAGTAACTAATTATTTAGGTACGAATACTACAGTAAGCTAACTATAGATCTCACTGTCCAACACTATTGGCCTATAACACATGCAAAACCGTTTGTTCTCTTGGTAATGGTTATAAACCATGGGCAGAACTGGCTATAACAATGGAAATTCCAAACAAATGTTGTATATAGTTAGTGAGATTGCTAGCTGTTATCTACTTAGCTGCCAAGGCTGTCTAGAGTGGCGAATGTTTTCTGCTATTCCCCTTGCAGGTGCTAGAGCACTGAATTTATACGTCCTTTAAATAAAATCCTTCCCAAGCACTCCAAAGAATCATGTTGACAAGTTGTAATAGCTCTAAATGTGCTATATCAAGGACACAAAATCTACTCTGACCAAAATATTATTACCATCATTTTATGACGCATTTAGCTGTTGTAAAAAGAAACATTGAGAGGAGTAAAAAAAAACATTTGCATCACTTTTAACGAACCATTACCATTACAATTTTTTTTTTTGACATTGCGTGAGATGGTAAAACATAACCAAATTTAAAGCTATTTAAATAAATCTAAACAATGGTTCTCTTAGCCAAGACTACTTTTAGGAATCATCCAACAGCAAGTTGAAAAAAGTAAAATCACCCTTCAATGTTGTCGTTGTTTGCTGAGCGACATTCAGTCAGACCGGTAGTCACAATAGGAGGTAACGTAACACTAACTGTGATTAGCAGAACAGAACAGGTTTAGCATATCAAACCATGTGGCATAAACAAAATAATGTGCTGCTTACAACAACATGTTATTCCATAAAACAAACCGATAAAGTATGTGTACACGCACGTTCCCCAACACACAAACACCCTATCCAAGGTAGAGACGTTAAATGGATCAAATAAACAAAACTTTAGTTACATTAGATATACGCTGAGAACTCCATGACCTATTTGCGTTTAATCTAACACTGAATATAGAATAGACTATGATGGAGGTGCACTGTGTGGAGCCCGATTAATCTTCTTGGAACGAGCCTCAGGTATGACACACAAACCTTTCAAGTCCCCAGTGCAGTGGAGCAGAAGAACCAATGATGCAAACTGCTCTACAGATGTGATACCTCCTCAACAGCAATTCATTTGTCTCTGTTTAACTGAACAATAATCCTTGATCCAAATGTTCACATTTAAAAGCCCCCGAAATGATTCATTTGAATGCCATGCAGTCTCACAGCCAAGGTCAGACTACTCACCTCTTGAGCCACGATGCTGGAGATGCGGACAGCCCTATGCACTCGCGTATTTTTGCGCTCGTTACTGGCCAGCGGACCCCCGTCTTGGGATATACTGCCCCTTCTGCTGATTGACATGATAGCTATGCCCTCCTCTGCCTTCCCTCTCTCTCGCTCTCTCTCTTTTCCACACAGCTGTTTACTATCCTCCAAAACTCATCTCGCCAAGCTCACAGCTAGTCCCCCCTCCTGGAAAAGCTCACACAAACAGACTGTGAGTCCAGATAGCGAGAGAGAGAAACAAAACTAATGGTCCATCTGTTATTCTTCTGTAGGTAGGTCCTGTAACTTCTCTTTAGGTCTTTAAACAAAGTCACTTTTCCCTCCTGCTAACATTCCTTCTCTTACTGATCTGACAGGTCCATTGGAGAAGAGGCTCTCTCAAGTCAAGTGTGGTTCCACATAATCAGCATTGCTGTTACTTCATCTACAGTACATGGTCTTCCCCCATCATTATTTCTCTAACACCTCCTTCTCTCCCATCTCAGCCATGTGCAGGATCACAGTGTCAGTTATGTAATGTACAGAAACAGAGGGCTCTCCCTCTTCCACTCTTTTTGTCTTCCTCTCTCAGTTGGAGTAGTCTCCGTTCCACTTTTTAGTTGCTTGGCTCTATCTATGAGTTCCTATTCAGCCTTGCCTCTATCCCCGGCCTCTCTGTTGTTCACACTCTCTCTATCCCCTCCTCTGATTCTCGCCCCGGTTAAAGCGCTGTACCACTCTGAATCATCTGTAATTGCAACTGGCTCAGTCTGATCCTCCCCCTCTCCTAATTTCCACCTCCCTAGTCCATCCCCAGGCTGCTTTAGTACTTGATAGATTCCCCTCTCACCATATAAACAACAAAAGGCTTCCATAAACCTTCTCTTCCAATGAATCTCCTATTCTCCTCACACCCTTTCTCGCTTCATTCACGTACCAGCCACATAGTGCCAGTTGTTAATGCTCTTAAATATACTTTGTGAATGTAAACAGTGTAACAGTAAACATGTCTTTTTTTAATTGAAGACATTTTGCTCAAGGGGGAGGCAGATGCAGGGATAATTCTGCGCCTGATACCAGGTAGCTGCTAGCCTTTCACTGCACTGACCCATTTACCCTCCAGCTGCTATAACGTGTTAAAGAGTCTCTGAGGTTTGCAGAGGACCTTTTTACGTCATTGTCCACAGTTACGAACGTTACTAACGTTACCGCCTCTTATTATGAGAACCTATGCACTGGTACACTTCCCATCTGATGCCTGGGATGTAATCCTGACGCCTGGTGTGTAATCCTAACACCTGGGGTGCAATCATGACGCCTGGGGTGTAACCCTGATGCCTGGGGTGTAATCCTGCAGGTGAAATGGCTTCCCAGCCAGCGGTTGATGCTGTTAGAATTTCAATCAGTTATGTAATTTGTTCTGAGACGTTAACATAGCTGTTGCCCTCGCCTCGCAAGGTTCATGCCCTTTTGGGCCGATGGTAATGACGCTTTGCGGGTGACAGTCTTCATTCTGCTCGGAGGACCACTGGCACACGCCTTGCATGGGACGGTCAGGGAGCGGAGGAAGCCATACTGTTATACAGGCATTCAACAACATTGTTTTGGATAGATTTCTTGATGTGCTGCGCTGTCTGCGGATGTGTCCGAAGCAGTTCCCATACCATGCCCTAAAGCAGTCAGTCAGGATGCTTACAATCGTGCAGTATTTGGAAATGACCCAAAGACGGACACCACATTTCTTTAGTATCCTTAGGGGGTAGAGTCACTATTGTGCCCTCTTGACAACATTGGTGACATTGATAATTAATGCCACGTCCTTGGCTAGCAACTTAAAATTGCTGACTCTCTACTGCAGGCCAGTTGATGTAGATTGTGGTTCGCTCTTTACTCTGATTCCGAAGTCAACAAACAACCTTTGTTTTTCTGACATTGAGGGAGAACTTGTTGTCCTGCTTACTTTCGCCCAGTTGTTCTGCTTACCTTCTTCCAGTAGGCTAACTCCTCGTTGCTGTTTATCAGGCCTACCAGCATGGTGCCATCGCTAAACCTCAACATTAAGTTGATGTCGTGTGGAGCCGCACACGACTGCTTTATTCCCTGGTGAACAGCAGAGGGCTGAGGACACACCCATAGGGAGTTCCCATGTTACGAGACAATAAGGAGGTGTTGTTATTAATCATCACAACCTGTGGTCTGCCTGAAAGAAAGTCTAGTACCCGGCTATGCGCCATCCTCTGAGCTTGGTGATGAATTTATGGAACAAAAGGATTCTCACATACACTTCCTCTTCTCTAGGTGTGTTGCGGCTTTATGAATGGTGGTTCAAAAATTGTTGTGGGATTTCTGGCAATCTGACTTTGAAGCCTTAAAGAACTTCATGATGTCAGGGGTGAGTGTGACGTGGTGAAACCAGCAGTGTTTGTAAGTATTCACTCTGTTGGGAGTGTCCCTCATGTCAGACTTGAAGAGCGGGAGCACCTGAACATCTGTAGCAACAAGCCAAATCCTGATTGGCTCAGTGTTATCCATCTTAAAGTGATGCATTGATCTGGTCTGGGAAGGAGTCCTTGGTTGGCCCCATGCAGATGGATTTTCTTTGGGATCTGTGATGGTGTGTAGTCCTTGCCACATGAATTGCTAGCCTGAGTCTTAAAAGAAGATTAAAGCTGGGGTCTGAAATGCACCCTAAATGGATTTGAGAACCTTGTACTTCCTTCTCTTGCACAGTATGCATCGAGCACCACTGAGACGTTGAGAAAATGGGTGGGGCGGCAGTACACCTTTCAACAGGATCTGGGTTCCTCTGTTCATCTATAGTCCTAAGTTAGGATAAATCCACATTTATTTAATTATATATGGTGTCCAAGCCGCTTGTGTTCTTCAGTAGAAAACTCAAACAGTTACATGGACAGAGGCATTGGAAGGTCACTGAAGATGTGTGTTGTGTATCTTTAAACATCGCCCATATAGGAAAACCTCATCACAGGGGAGACCTTACTGCTCCCTGCTGCCACAGATTTGCGTACGATGATCATGGGAGAGGCTGCTGCCACCAGGCTGGATGCTATCCCACTGTCTGACAATACTGGACAACGCCGAATCGCTGACATGGCATAAGACGGGAAGGAGCGGGTGCTGGATGGTTTTCGAGAGGCCATTTGTTTGCCACTGCAACAAGTTCCCAGAAGAGCTCTTCGCTGTCCTTGGTGATCAGTAAAGATGTTAAATGAATTCATGCGACCAAGTGCCCTTCTGCTCACATGGGCGCACAGTTCAAGCAGCTGCTCCAGCACTAAGAGGTCTGCTGCCTGTCCAAACGTCCTCATCTGCCTCTGGGATTTCTGCAAGGAAGTCCTCCTCTTTCCCTTTTAAAGTTAACTCACATAAACTGGGTGGCTGAAGTGGCCTATCTGGCTCACTGTATATCTTGGATCTCGTGACCGAACTGAACTCATGGTGGATCCGGACTCTGGAGAAGGTTCTGGATGAGCAAGGCTGGGTTATAACCTCCATACAACAGGTGGTCACTGCACAATTATGGCAGTTGCATCAGCAGTTTTGTCAGTATTTTGAAGAAAAACAGCATGTAGAATCAGCGGCTGATGAAGCCATTCAAATTCCTAGTGGATGCCACTGATGGTCCATTCAAGAGGAGTCCTCAGCTGAGCTGAGCGCTGATGAGGAAGATTACAAACCTTGGCTTTCTGTGAAGAAAGATTTCCCTGACCTCACCAAAAGAGAAATCAAAGGGTTCATCATCACCTCCACTTACCTGTGAGTCTGAGTATTCACCCTTAAGTGTGTAATTAGGAAGCTGACTCACAGCTCCCATAAAGCTAATTTTGGAATCTTTTTAGTTGTTTTTGTTTTTATCTACTATAACTCTGGACAACAGGTCTACTGCAGTCGGATAAGGCTGATTGTGCACATGAAGTAAGAGGTAGCTGAAATATTAATTATTTAATAGAAAAATAATCAATGACAAACATGATAGAATAAAATCACAGACTTTCAGTCATATTTCAGTCATTTCATTTTATCTATGAAATAATGCTTAGTCCAACGACATTAGAGATATTGTCCAGAGTTTTAGTATATTGATAAAAACGAAACCGACTATAATAGGTGATAAAAAAGTTATGGGCTACATGTATGTTGCAAATTTGCTGGGTGATTTTGTTTTATTGATAATTATCTGAGTGGTAGTTGTCTTGATGTTCTGTAAAGGTAGGCCTACTTTCTCAGTATTTGAAAACACCTGGTCTGTTTTCCCCCTTACTGGAGAATAAACTGTAGGTACAATTCTGGTAGAGGTTGTTTGAACTTATCTAGATTACTTTCCCCCACAACAACAAAAGGGCAATATCTGGGTGGGGGTCTAGTTTCCATTTCAGTTTCAATTTGGGTTTAGTAATTTCAAAGTGGATTGAATATCTTCAGTATATTGATTTATTTTCTTTATTATAAACAAAGGTAGGCCATATTGTTTTTACAGTCCTGCTATATATTGACCTCCACCAGGCAACGACTACAGGTTTTTTCTCCACCAGAAATTGTGCTGATACTGTTCGTAACATCTTGGCTAATCTAGGCATGACCTAGGCCACACAGTTATTCTAAATCAAACTCTACTGAACCTTCCCTCTACATACTACTGACCATTCCTTCCTGGGATTAAAAAAAATATTCCACCTCAATGACCAATCAATAGCTAATCCATAGATGATTGTTGAAAACATAATTCAGCAACCTGATTGGTTTCTTTGGATGGATTTTCAAAACAGATAAAGGCAGTGTTCAGTCCGTGGATCATTTATTTCAGCTTAATCTCAACTGAGAAGTATAGCATTGTGATTATACAATCAGTTCAGCCACTAGCCAAACACAATGGCACTATTGATGAGGCTGAAGCATCTAAGATCTACCAGAGAGTGACTGGGAGCCATGT
Source organism: Esox masquinongy (assembly GCA_016801175.1). NCBI lineage: Eukaryota > Metazoa > Chordata > Actinopteri > Esociformes > Esocidae > Esox > Esox masquinongy. Next base: position 9,625 of record JACXGI010007931.1, read on the forward strand.
TATTTACCACACCCATGGGAGGTAGATATGTCCATTATCAAAATTGATAATCATCTACAATTCTCTAAAAGACTAGACAGAAATGATAAACTGGTTGTGGTGGTGGGGGGGCTTCCCATTTAAAGCTTTAGGAAAAGAGAGTGATTAAAACGTACTTGCCATGAAGCAATTCTAGTTTACTACTTTAACACTAAATACATTAATCAATCAGAGAAATGACTCTGATATTATTTAAAATACTTCACTTGAAGGTGACTGGCTCCCAGTGTGTCCTGACATGCTGTTTCTAAGACTGGTACAATCAACGAACCATCACCCGATGAAAACCTAACCCTGTCAAAAGATATCAGTGGATTTAATCTAACAGGCACGGGACATACTGTTCTTACAGAGAGAGTGAACAGGCAGGAGTAAGACTGACCACCACTCTGACACCACCACTCAACCAGAAGTTCTATGTCCTACCCTATGCAGACCATGGAGTCCACTATCCTGACACCCCCATTCAACCAGGAGTACCAGGTCCTACACTAAGCAGACCATGGAGTCCACTATCCTGACACCCCAACTCAACCAGGAGTACCAGGTCTGCAGTCCTCCCCTGTTGTCATTAACTCAGTGAATCGCTTTAATTGATGTAGAATCTAAAGAGCAAACTGACCCGTGTTTGTAAAATGTGAGTGAGGGGACATTTTCCATGAAAAATAAACGTGTTAGGTAAGTGTGTGGGCTGTGTCAGTGACAGTGTTTACTCCAGATGGGCCTGTTTGTAAAGCCTAGCTGTTCACATGGACGGTAGCTGTCCACACATTCTGATTGTATCTGCTTCATGTGGGTTGTGAGTATAGTGCTTTTACTGAAACTGAATGTTTCATTTGATGCTATCGTCGTTAAAAACATAGTTTCCCATTAGGATGTGCGAGAAGGCCTATTTCACACAGTCCATAAAAAGCACTGGAAAAAATAACATACAGTGGATATAAAAAGTCTACACACCCCTGTTAAAATGCCAGGTTCTTCTGATGTAAAAGAATGAGACAAAGATAAATTATGTCAGAACTTTTTCCACCTTTAATGTGACCTATAACGTGAACAATTCAATTGAAAAACAAACTGAAATCTTTAAGGGGGAAAAATAAAAATAAAAAACTCATAATAACCTGGTTGCATAAGTGTGCACTCCCTTAAACTAATACTTTGTTGAAGCACCTTTTGATTTTATTACAGCATCCAGTGCTTTTGGGTAGGAGTCTATTAGCATGGCACATCTTGACGTAGCAATATTTGCACACTCTTCTTTGCAAAAGCGCTCCAAATCTGTCAGATTGCGAGGACATCTCCTGTGCACAACCCTCTTCAGATCACCCCACAGATGTTCAATTGGATTCAGGTCTGGGCTCTGGCTGGGCCATTCCAAAATGTTAATCTTCTTCTGGTGAAGACATGCTTTTGTGGACTTGGATGTATGTTTTGGGTCATTGTCCTGCTGAAAGGTGAACTTCCTCTTCATCTTCAGCTTTCTAACGGACACCTGAAGGTTTTGTGCCAAAATTGCCTAGTATTTGGAACTGTTCATAATTCCCTCCACCCTGACAAAGGCCCCGGTTCCAGCTGAAGAAAAACAGCCCCAAAGCATGATGCTGCCACCACCATGCTTCACTGTGGGTATGGTGTTCTTTGGGTGAGGTGCAGTGTTGTTTTTGCGCCAAACATACCTTTTGGAATTATGGCCAAAAAGTTCAACCTTGGTTTCATCAGATCATAACACATTTTCCCACGTGCTTTTGGGGGACTTGATGCTTGTTTTTGCAAACTTCAGCCGGGCTTGGATGTTTTTCTTTGTAAGAAAAGGCCGTCTTGCCATCCTACCCCATAGCCCATTCATATGAAGAACACAGGAGATTGTTGTCACATGTAGCACACAGCCAGAACTTGCCAGAAATTCCTGCAGTTCCTTTAATGTTGCTGTAGGCCTCTTGGAAGCCTCCCTGACCAGTTTTCTTCTCGTCTTTTCATCAATTTTGGAGGGACGTCCAGTTCTTGGTAATTTCTCTGTGGTGCCATATTTTCTCCACTTGATGATGACTGTCTTCACTGTGTTCCATGGTATATCTAATGTTTTGGAAATTCTTTTGTACCCTTGTCCTGACTGATATCTTTCAACAATGAGATCCCTCTGATGCTTTGGAAGCTCTCTGTGGACCATGGCTTTTGCTCTGAGATGCAACTAAGAAAATGTCAGGAAAATCCTACTAGAACAGCTGAACTTTATTTGTGATTAATCAGTCACTTTAAATGATGGCAGGTGTGTAATTACTTCTATTTAACATGAGTTGGAATGTGATTGGTTCATTCTGAACACAGCCACATCCCCAGTTATAAGAGGGTGTGCACACTTATGCAACCAGGTTATTGTAAGGTTTTTATTTTTCATTTTTCCCCCTTGAAGATTTCAGTTTGTTTTTCAGTTGAATTGTTCACATTATAGGTCACATTAAAAGTAGAAAAAGTTCTGACATGATTTATCTTTGTCTCATTCTTTTACATCACAAAAACCTGGCATTTTCACAGGGGTGTGTAGATTTTTATATCCACTGTAGGGTCTATTATTTACCTTGATAACACTTAATCTTTGGGATGTGTTTCAGTAGGGTCACCCAGTCATCTACAATCTAGTGTCAGCTTCTAGGGCTTATCTATATCAGCTACATCTGTACAGTCAGTGCAGAGTGACATGGGTTGTCCCTCCAACTCAGTGGGTATACTGTGTGTGAAGGGGGCCAGTTGTTCTAAAAGGTCTCATATCTCTCACACCTTGTGCTCAGGCTTGTAGCTAAGGGCACAACAGTCCACTTCTGTGGTCAGAAAGTGACTTCGATGACAACTTCTAAATGTAATGCTGTTGTAATTATTGGCCCTGATCCAAGATAGTGAAGCCTTTAACTTCCATTTTCATTTAATGTTCAGCGCAGTGATTTTTCCGGTGATTTATATATTGTTCCTCAATATACGGCTGGAATACTGTGAAATTATGAAAATGATGACAATGCCCTTTTACTTAATGAATCTAAGATTTAAAATACCTGTTTTGGCAACATGGACCAAACTTAAAATGTTTTAAACTGAGGTGTTGTTTTTTTGGAATGTTAAGATAACCCATCCCAGGAAACTGAAAATGTTATCAAAATGTTGATACGGGGAATTAAGTTCAGGTAGGGCTGCACGATTTGGATAAAATATTGAATCGCGATTTCTTTGACAAATTTTGCCATTATGATTTGCAAACATGGGTGTAAACAACGTAGATAATCTCACTTAAAAATAGACATCATAGCATACATAATGTGCTATAAAACTGAATAACAATCAAGTGAAAGTTCAGTATCTTCTATTTTACACTCATTACCAATTTTAAGGTGCAGCCTGTGTCGAACAATTCGTTTAACTGCTAATTTAATGCAATGGCGTTTGCAGCGTTTGTGCCGTTGCCATTGCTTGTTAGGCAACATTTCTCAACCCTTGAGGTATATAGCCTAGTCTCCCATTTTAAGTTTGTTTGTCGGCACCGACATTGAGGACAAAACTTAACTATGGCCTAACCATGCTGTTGTGTATGTGGGACAATATCTTGGTGCCACTCGCTAACTTGAAGTAGACGTCTTTGCTAGTGCTGTGCCAATACAACGATTTCATGTAAAATCTCGATTATTTTTTTCACAATATTGTATCGATATTCTGATCTCTATAATCAATGTTTATTTATTTATTATGCTGTCGCCAGCCGTCTTTTAAATTATTGTAACGGTCGCTGAACTGGCGTGTTTCTTAAACAATAATAGTTGTGTATATATTACAAAATCTACCTAAAATAAAAGCCTGTTACTGTATTCCCATGGATGTCGTCATTAATAAGAATCCAGAAAAGGGTATGCTGTCATTTGACTTTTTCTTTGTTTTATTAATTTCCTTACTCAAAATGATTGCGCCAAAGCGGCCACGACTATTTACGTTAGAAGAGATGTTTATGGGTTGTTCGGTGATACGAGTTTAGAAATGTCCTTGAAAGCGATAATGATGTCGAGGTAAGAAATAAACTGTGGCTATTAGATTTGTGTTGTCCATAATTTATGCTGTGAAATGTTGGTAATATCTTTTAGATGACAACAGCAACCCTGTCGTGATAACTTGATAGACAACCACATCAGCTGTGGTGCGTTGCAGTAGGTGTGTAGCCGGCTGACCAGTTGGTTGTTTTCTCGCATTTCTTCCGATTTCATTAAAATATGGAAAATGCCATTGCTAACTACACAACTAATTGTCCGGTTTGTTTCGTCTGTCAGGCTGAAATAAAATTGGCTGCCCGCAAATGTTGCGCTTGGGCAGCAACAAGCTCTTTCACTAGCTAGCCAAGAAGCAGTAATGTGCTTCGCTGACGACGTTGTCACTTGATCGCGATGATGTCCTGCATCTGCCAAAAGATGTACGCCACATACTTCCCCTTATCATTTATTAAAACTCGTATGTCTTGAGATTTGCCTTGTGCTTACTTTATTATGATCATATTAGCCGTACGGACCGAATGTGACTGCTGACACAATCTCGTCGCAATTCATCGCTTTATGCAAACTTAGACGTTCGTTCTTTCTATTGATTGTTAATGGGAGAAAACAAATTATATTATTCCAAGTTACATTAATGTGTTGTCAAATTAAAGAAGAGTACGTGGTCTTTAAAACAAAGTTAACTTGTAATTGTAATTTGGTTTTGGTTTTTGTGCTATGTCTGTTTGTTTGAAATGTGTGACAAAATATGATTTATTTTTAGAATTTTCCATAATCAACAGCAGCATTCTAGAATTCTATTGGGGTCTAAAGGGTTTAATTTAGAAGTTCTAAGTCATTTCAAATTGAGTGTTTCTTTTTTATGAGAAGTTGCTAATGGGGATTAGCTAAAGATTGTCCTTTCATGTATATAGCCTAATATTATTTGAGGTTTTCTTTAGCACTTCAGTAAGTATCGTGATTCAGTTGTGATATCATGATGAATCGTGATGTAATTAATCGTAACGTGTATCGTGATATATATCGTATCGCAAGGTACTTGCCAATACCTACCCCTAGTCTTTGCTAGCAGTTGCAGTGTTAACTCAAACTAACATTGTAAAACCATCAAGTATTTAAACAAAATGAGTCCAGATATTTAAGAAATCTACAAAAATACCTACAGCACCCGCAAGAAAATCAATTACGAATGTATGATGCATGCCCGTTGCCTTGCGTGAAGCGCTTAACATTCACCTTTTTTGGGGCTGAAAATCATGCAAGTTGGCGTTTTGGACATCGCACATGTCAATATCGCAATTTCTATTATATTTCGATTAATTGTGCAGCCCTAAGTACAAGCCATATACTGTTTGTCCTCCATTCATTATCTGTATTCCAATGAGTCAGACTATATGTCCTAAGCCAAACACTCCAACGACTTGGGACAATGGAGGGGACTGCAAGATTATTCCTTACAAAGCACAATTTCCTTCCCGCAAAATGTATAATTCCCCACTTAAAAAGACAGAACATTAATACACATTGTTCAAAATGTAAAAACTACCTACGGCTGCACCAATTTGGCATTGGAAATCTTCAATTGATTAGGCAGATATTTCCTAAATTGTCAAAAGCTAATCTAGTGCCACTTTGATCTCATTGTAATTGGATAATAAGCGAAATGTGCTGATCAGAAGGAATTTAAGGATTTTAACCAAAAACCAATTATACATTGCTATAAGGTAGAGTAACAAACTGTAACGTAGGAATCAGGAGATTGGATGCAACAGCAAGGGAACCGGTTTCATTTCAAAACACAGGAGACAAATGAAAGACCATGTTCAACAAGGGTAAATACAGAATAAACTCAATGAACAAACGGACTGAAACAAAACGAAAACCAAACAGACAGAACATGCACCAGAGAACAGAGGACTATGGGAACAAACAAACAAACATACATACAGAAGGTTACAAAACAATACTCAACAAGGACTGACTGACAGTGAGGTTGTAGTCCAGGGCTGCGTTCAAGTCCAGTGGAGTGTGATGGACTGTGATTTGGGAACCGGTGGTGGCTAGTACACACGGGAGGACGAGCACCGCCGCTCAGAGGAAGGCCGGTGAAGTGTTACACAAACGCCTTGCTCTGGAGTGTACATGGAGTGTATCTGAACACATTTTAATAAGATTTTAATAAGACTTGATGGTGCGAAAATGGTGCGAAAAAGTTCCACTTTAAAGATTAATTTAACATTGAAACAGATGATAACCAAAAGTTGCATGACATAACATTCATTCATGTACCAGAATGGCGATCGTAGCACACATCAACGAAATGAAAATGGCCGCATTGGATCGGTACTCGGTATACTCAAAGTTCAGTATTTGTATGGTTTCAGTGCATCCCAAATGCTACCTGTATGCGTATGCCTTGCCGATGGCTGAACACCAATACAAAACTGAATGAAATCTCAGTGGCCCTGACCCAGCCTGCAGACGTAGTAATTCACTGTATGACCATGGACTGGCCCCTTCTGCTGTGGATCACTGGGATTATCATATCCACTCTGAATATCCTGTCGATGGGAGGATACTGGGAAAGCAGTTGATGCTAACGTATATTGAGTCTGGCCTGCATACAGTGTTGGTAAGCTATCTAGCGCACTGTTGATGTAATGGGGGTACTGTGGTTGTAAATGACTGTCTGGCCCAAAAATGAGGGACTCCCCGCATTTCTGTGTCTGCGCAACAATGGTGTCACCCTCTCCTCCTAGTTTTACGGTACTGATTTTCTACTTCTAACACTTGTGTAATTGGGTGTATTTAAATAGTTAAGTTTTATATTCAACTCCAGTCAACACACTTCTTGCATCTTGCATCTAGTAGCGTAAAACAAATTAAGATGAGCTGCTGTCATGCTGATGGCCTGTGAAACAGTTTTGAACACCTGGAGGTTTCCATTTTAGATTGCTAGACCCCAAACCTATAGGGAATCAAAGTGAATAGAAATTATGAGTGGGCCGACATTTAAGAATGTGTTAAATATGTCATAACATAAAAACACATAAAAAAAATCCTACCCTCCCTGGAGCAGACGTTACGTGTCACTGATATACAGATGTGACCACTTTCAATCTCTGTTGTAGAGTGATTCTTTCGAATTGGATGCCGCACTTGTGTACAACAGCGTACATTAAACATACCATACAACATTAACCTCTGTGCACAGCGTCAGTCCACAGATGAGCACTGTGGTTTTGATACTGAAGTTGGCAAAACAATCAGTGCACTCCAGACAGACAGGTGACTCACACTGGTTTGAGCTCTCTGTGATTGGAAGTTATGTCTGTGTGCCCCAGGTGTCCTAACACTTCAATTACTCCTTCATCCTAGAATACAGCTCCCCAGGCCCAGGACACATTGTGAAAAATAACAAGCTCTATATAAAACACGGTATGGACATCTCCTACGGACTAACCTCGGCACAGGGGAACAAAATCAGCTCGGCTGTCACCAGAAAAATTTAAGATTTCTGTGCTTTGTGCCTTCTATATAGTTACATATCCTCAGCCTCAGGGAAAAACAAAAGGGTAAAAAGTAAATCATCCATTCTATGTTTGTTTGCCTTCTCCGTAAATTGGGGCAACCTGAGCTAGTTTAGGGGGAGGTAAAGCAAAGGACAGAGCAATGGGCTCTAGTTTAGGGGGAGGTAAAGGACAGAGCAATGGGCCTGTTCCGTCACTCCGGTGAATAAAAGCCAGTGGCGTGTCGTGAGACAGCCATTTGAAAAGGCCCACCAACTTCGTCCACAGGTTGCAGTGAGAAACACGGGCCCGTATTCAGGAGCCATCATCACACCGCCTCTCTGTTTCACAGCTGCGTGAATGCGCGTCCATCAACAGAGCACAGGCACCAAGGAAGCCATATGGCTTGGAGAGGGTAGGAAAGCACGTACAGTGAAGTCTGTCCGTAATGGGGGTGTCAGTGTATGTCAGTCACTACCACTCTTCAGTGAATGTAGGTGACTGGGGGGGGGGGCGGAGCAGTCAGAAGCCCAATCTGACAACAGGAATTAATAAACCCTTATCCGCACGTTCTTCACACTCCTCCCGACCTCGTGACAGGACCTGTCATTGAATCCCTGTTCGTACCGATTCTACTGAAACGGAGCTTCCCTCTTTTATTCATCCTCATATTGAACGCCTCGCTGTGTTTGTCCGGCCCATCGTAACGTATGTACCGCGGTAATAAACAACGCCGTCGGCTTGGGTTTACCAGGCAGGACGACAAATGTGTGCACCAGAGACTCATTTAAATGCTCTAGTCTGTTTAAACCTTAGTTGTCGGTCTTGGAATTGCATGAGGCTGCAGACTGCAGTCTGGGAACAGTGTGCGGAGCAATCCTAGACGCTTCGAGGTGATTCATAGCCTAATTGTTTCTAGGTCAGAGATCTGGTATGCGACGGGACGACAAGGGAGCTAGCCGCAAAGCGTAGACCTAGGATACTGCGCCGCATAACAACACCAGCGCCATGTTAGATAAGAAAAACCTTCTACAGTAGCTCAACCTCAGACAAACAAAGGTTCGTACTGTACAGTACAAGCTACTGTGGCACGCAGCCTATACCACCGAGGCAGCCTGATGATAAATGGGGAGGATCACACAGGGGGGAGCAGGGTGACATGTCCAAGGACCCCCCACTGTGCTCGGGACTCTACATCTAGTGAGCCTCATCATGTCTCCTCCTCCACAGCTGTCCACTCCATAAGGCAGAATTAATGAAACTCTCCCCGGGAGGCGTGGTCGTCTGCTAGGCAGCTACGCTGTATAACACAGGCTCGCCTGCACTCTCTATGGTATCGCTCCAGCTCCGTCAGGAAGGCTGCAGTGTTTTGTCAAACACAACTAACGTTGAGGTAAAGGCATTTTAAAACACTTACATTGGAACAGGAGATTTGAGCTGCAGCCGTTTGGTTCAGACCTAGGCACTTTGTGGTGACTTTCAGCAGAAATCTTCAAAATTAGCCGGTAAGCCACTGACACATAATAGAGAAGTAGACTTCTCAGCCTGGCAGGAGTGGAGATCTTTGCCTGGCCCTATGAATACTAACCAGAAGCCAGTCTAATTTCAGAGAAAAACTCTCTGGATCATGCTGCCTCCCTCAGGACAGACACCGCAATGTCCAACTAGAGCAGGAGTGAGGTGTTGGTGAAAGCCTCCAGGTCTGTCATGATAGAGTGTCAACCCACCCACACACACACACACGCAGACGAGCTGAAGAAGAGTAGCAACAGTAACTCACCTGGGTGACTTTCTCTGTGACGTTGTGGGTGCGGTCTATCAGCTTACAGGGGGTGATGATGTCGATCTCCCCGGACGAGAGCGCTACCAGTTGGTCCGTTCTGTAGTCTAGCAGTGTGTGCTGTGTCACCTGACTGAAGGTCCGAAAGCGGATGAGGTTGGGGTCAGACGTGGAGTCGGATGTGACATTTGGCAGGCTGGACTTCATATAGTTCATTGCTCCTGACAAGAAATGCATGGAGACGAATAGTATTAGGGCTCACTTCCTTTTCCATTTCGCCGACAGTGACTTAAGAGTTGAAGGTGCTTAAATCAATTACACGACTCATTAGCTCCACATTTCATCCAGATTGGCTGTGCAGCTCCTGCTACCCCACCCCAGTCTCCTCCGTGCCCCCCCCCCCAACATCTCCCCTTCTACCTGTGCTGCTGGGCCGGGTCTGGAGCTTCCCGTGCCAGCTGGCCCGCTCCCTGCGGGTCTTGATGCCGTCCACGGTCCGCCGCAGGCTACAGAGGCTCTCACAAGAACGGCTGGGCGTCACGCTGCAGTTGGAGTCACACTCGTCATCCACCCTCAGGTAGTGTAGCCTGGGGGAGGACTGGGAGAAGCCCAGGGCTGTGGAGACATCCAGTGGGTCTCCAGTGGGCAATGCGGTGTCACCTGGAAGCCCATATTAAATAAGTAAACACTGACGCCTGACAGTCTGTGCGTTGACAGGGAATAACACAAGGTTGAAAGACGTTTGGCAGACACTTTTATTGGGGGCAACAGCACAGTGACTGGATACGTTGTAGTACAATGAGAATCGAACTCAAAACCCTGGGGTAGCTATCACTTTGCTTTAACTCACAAAGGAACAGCAAGTAGTCAGTATCTGATCAGTTACCTAAAGATAACTAGATTAAATCCCTGAGCCAGCAAGGTCTGCTGTTCTTAACCCGAACATAGACGTCAACCCAAATTGCTCCCAGGCCATTGCTATAAATATGAATGTTTTCTCAGTCATGCTTACCTAGTGAAATAAGGGGGAAAAAATAACTAAAAAAATCAAGCCACAAAGGACATCTCACCTTCCAACAGAGTTCTCTGGTCCTCATCCCAGAGTAGTACCCCAGTGGCCCCCAGACGCCGGCGCTCTGACAGGGACAGCAGCTTGTCCAGGGCCACAGACTCATGACCAAGGGCAGGTAGGTTCCTCTGATGGCCCAGCTCTGTGTCCTCCTCCACGGACTGTTTACTGCTGCTGAGGGAGCGGAGCAGGTTGGTGGGCAGGTGGAACCTATGCCGACGTGCTAAATGTCAAAGGGGAAAGGTGATGCTGGGTAAAGTATGATTATGATTACTGTATTTTTTTTAACTCCACGCCATACAAGCTCATTGAACAATGACTTGATTACTAGGGCTTCTCTGGCGATGTGACCGGAAAAATCAATCTGGGCACCACTCATTACCTTAATCTTTTCCTGACTTACAAGAGCATTTACATGTGAAGGTTTATCACACAGATGATCTCCTTAGCTTACCCAGGGTCAACCAGGGAATAGGCAGCTTGATGTTGAGCTCTCTGTTAGGAGAGCTGGGAATAGCTGGATCAGAGGGAAGCTCAAAGTTGAGGATAAACATGATTACCAAGCCATCTTCATTCTTCACTGGCACCACGTCGATTTTACAGGAAAAACAGACACCTGGACACAGAGATACACACATCACCACCAGATACAATGTGTATTTAAAATACATGAATGAATTCCAACATTCTCCTCTAGAGGGAGGCAATGAACAGCAGATGAGAGCTGCAATTTTAAAATGTGGCTGTATTTATAGTCGTTCTAAAATTAGTTTATCAATTAAACCTTGAAATGGGCAATTTCACGGTAAAAGAATTACGCTTTCTCTCAGTTTTCACACTTTAAAATATATTCAAAACACAAGCTATGTATGCCAAACCAAAATGACAGGTTTCAAAATGAATACATCTGTATGCACATATTCTTCGTTTATATATTTTATTACATTTTACAAAAACACATTTGTGGAAAAACTGTGCAGAATTACGGTAAAATCTCTGTTAGGTTTGTATAAAATCATGTTTTCAAAAAGCACTGAATTAAGATTAAATTATTACTGCAGATGAAATAGGGCTGTCAGCTGTGACACATAACCTTGACTTTGAACTATATATGTAAGGTGGATTTACTCCATGTAACAAAATTAGAGTAGCAGAATTAGACAATGAATAATAAGAGATTGTTCTGTTTCCAGTCATGACACCAGATGACTGAAAGTGACAGAAAACATTGAATGGAACATTACAGTGCCAGCGGAAAGGAAGACAGTAGCAGTTTTGTAGCCATTTCAATACCCAAATATGACGTAACATTTTTTTTTACAGGAAATGTCTGATTTGGTAAACACTAAACTAGTGTTTAAAGTAGTGTTTAGTGTTGGCAGGCCCAGGCAGAATTGCTTAAAACAAGTGCAACTGTACAGAGGCAGTGGTCTAATGGTAACACTCCTGAATTAGACAATATATAACCAGACTTTAATTCCCTGCTTCAACCTTTCAAGCTGTCTCTCACCATCTGTATCCTCTCTGTCAATTCATAACTTTCTCACTTATGTGTCAAAGTACCCACCCCCTAAAAAAACAGAAACCGACTTTAAATCAGTAAAGACTCACAACATATCAACGCAATCAAATGTGTTGCTTGGACAGAGTTCCAAAAGCTGCTAACTAGATTAGGGCTTGAAAGATACAGCCTATGTCAAAGTGATGTCATACTCTTATTCCGGACTCAGACTTTCCGTCCAATTGCAAAGCTAACTATTGTAGTAAGTTTAGCTGCCCAGCTAGCAACACCAACTTGAGGTAATAAAATTGTGAGCAAGAGTACAGTGAGGGAAGTAACTAACGTTTGTGTAGCCACACTGGTGTAGCGTGGTGGAATCAGCAAACACAACACTCACCACGCCTTCAAAGGGCATGTGGGACAAGGATTCTTGAAATGTAACATCCAATATTAATTTGACCCCAACCCTTCATTCAAACCATTTTTGAAAAATAATACTTTCCAGACCCCCATGGAGGCATGGAGAGGCCTCGCGTAACTGGGTTTACTTTCAACTCCTACTATTGCAAATTTTCATAATAGCCCTATTAGTGTTGCTAATAGCTTGGAGGTGTCTTTAAAATGATAGCGTATTTATGATTTCTCTTTTTTAATACACTTTGAGGGGTTGAGGGAGGGGAGGAAAGAGAAAGTCACAGAGCAGAGGAGGGTCAAGAAGGGCACTGGCTGCCTGGAGGGATGCGAGCTAGTCGGTGAATGAGTTAGCATGAAGGACACAAAGGACAGCCCAGACATCCTGTAACCAAACCCCCGCCCGGATTAACGTTCTAACACGGCCACCTTATTCCAACATAATTCATCTCACTGAAATCACAGCCAGCCGTAGCGCAAAAACCATCTGCTACTCGACCACATCCACACAGATTAATACACACGGTTACCTTTGATGCGTAGAGCACACAGAAACAATTCACCTGCTCAATATAATAACAATGATGACAGAGTGAAGCTACACAATGGATTTGACTGAAATCATCAGCGGAATTAGTGAAAAAAGTGACTCCGATTTATGTGAGATTACTGGTGCAACATTTGAAAATATACTAAATATTAGCATAATGTACTGTATAACATATTTTCTTTAGCGGCAAAGGACATTCTGTTTTATAAAGTAATAAGGCCAAGGGCATAGTTGTCATTAAGAACCATAATTTAAAGATAAATAAATTATAGGATTATATCCCGGAAAAAAATGACCTCCCTCCTTCAGCCCCCGCTTACCCTTCCTCCCTCCCCCGTCTTCTCCTCTTCATCACAAACAGAGTTGCTCTATGGAGATGCATCTCTTTCTGAAACATTTACATATTAGCCTGAGGAGAGGGCTGAACTATTGGTCTACCAATCTATCTCTGCCTGCAATACCACACAGGCAGGCAGGGGAAAGCTGATCTGTTCGGACTGCTTAAAAATTTAACAAGACCAGAGATGCCAGACAGAATGATGGACAGACTGTTAGACTCAGCCAATAATATGGCTCATCTAGCCTACATGAATGTATATCATTAAGTGTTTTTAAGCAAGGTGTATAATTTAGCTTTCTCTTTTTTACTTTGTCAATCGTTAATAAAAACTGCGATTGAGTTTGGATTGTGAGGACACCACTGAGCTGCTAAAATAAAACACCAATGAGCCGTGCCAGTCTTAAAGCAGAGAAATACAATTATTTTCAAGCTAAAAAAGTGTCTCACCATCAGATGTCGGCTTTATGTGTAAATACACATCTATGAAAAGTTAGACATGAGTAATGTACACTCGAAATAATTCCTTGCCATTAAATGACCATTTCTCTTCCTAATAATAAACTCAGACAATGATAAATCCGTGAGATCTGTGGGGTCACCCCTCAACCACAGAATATTAATCTGGTTGGTGCGACAAAGCTCTACAGTGCCCCTCAGTCGTTTCCAGTATCATCTGAAAATATAATTTTACTACAATGTGTTGTTCTTGTCAGCTCAAAGATTCGATATAGCAACTTTTGGTCATTGCTCTAACTCCAAGCTTACCAGCTGCTTCACACCCACATATGCCATTTTGTTGAGCAAACTCACATTGCTAATACAGTTGATTGCCATAAAATTGTATGTTAAATTTACGTCATTTAGCAATTGCCCTTCTCCAGAGACCCGTAAAGCCTTCTGCAAAGCGAGTACAGTACACTTTTTCGTACTGGGTGCCCATGGTAATTTAACCTACAAACATGGTGTTGCAAACACCAAGCTCTTACAAAGTGAACTTTTAGGAATGAAACTCCATGCGAATTTGTTGTGCAAACTCACAATTCTACTGCAGCTAGTATCCTTACAAATGCAATTTAAATTAACCTAAATTCTGTCTGGCAGTGTTGTGTAATTCCTATTGGAATCCAGGCAGAGTGAGTATATCAAACAACTGGAACTTCAACAGTAATCAGCCTCTGCAATCTGTATTGACAATGACTGTGGGGAATATTGATTATTGAGGCTACCTAAATCATATAAAAAACAGCCATCTAACTAATGAGTGTGAAAAGATCAAACACTCACTGATTGGATTAAATAATATGAAAAAAAATCCTATTTATCTTGCATCATAGGATTAACTAACCAAAGATCCAAAAAAGGATTAATTAACCAAAGTAGATACAAAAAATACAGCTATTGAAACAAACAATAATGAAAATCATCCAGCAATAAAGCAAACCTGAATTTAGACTAAATTCAGCTCACATTGCTTAAAGGTTGACGATTCAACCCGAGCCGAAGCTTAGATCTGATCATAATTTTTTTTATCTCAAATATATGTCTGCCACAATTTTTGTCTCTCCTCTGCAGCTCATCCCACAGGTTTTCTATGGGGTTAAGCTCAAATTCTGGGATGGCCACGGCAAAACCTTGTTTCTCTGGTCAGTGAAGCATTTTTGTGTTGATTTTGACATGTGCTTTAGATCATTGTCCTGATGGCAGATCAAACCACGGCCCATGTTTAAAGTGGCAGAAGCAGTCAGGATTTGATTTAATATCTGCTGGCATTTGATGGAGTCCTTGATAACATGTATCCTAACAGGTTGTTCAGGATCTTTGGAAGAAAAAACAGCCCCACAACAACAATACACTGGGGATGAGGTTCTTTTCTACATGGCTATTTTTCTGTCTATGCTTACTCCACCACTGGTATTTGTTCCCAAAAAGCTCTATTTTGGTCTCATCTGACAATAGAACCCGGTCCCATCGAAAGTTCCAGTAAGGCTTGGCAAACTGTAGGCACTTGCATTTTTTGTTTGATGACAGGAATGGCTTTTTTAGGCAACCATCCCAAACAACCCATGATTATTTAGGTGATGAACGATCAATGTTTTGGACTTTCTTCACCCCAACATCCAACTAACTGATCCAATTCTCCAATTGCTATCCTTGGAAATTATTTGGCCACTCGAACCATCCTCCTCAATGTGTGGGGAATCAATATACACACTTCCTCATCCAGGCCGATTGTTGATATCTCCAGTTGCTTTAAGCTTCTTAATAATTACCCTGATGGTGCAAATGGGCATTTTCAACCGTTGAGCTATTGTTTTTAAGTCATTTGCTGATTTGTGCAGCCCAACAACTTTTGTTGCGCATCATTACTGTATTCTTGGGTCTTTCCTATAGTGATGGACTATGACTATGGGAACTTAAAAATGTGAAAGTATGATTTGGACTATACTTCAGTTAGATTTTACTCATAAGAATTTCTAGGGGGTGCAAATAACAGTGACATACTTGCTTTGGAGAAAATATTGATTTAATTCATTTCATAATTACTTTTCCAATAATTTTACTTCAATTAAAGGTTGGATTTTGTGAATATTTGAACGAAAAATCAAGAGTAGAAACAGCAAAGACTTTGACTGTCACAGCCCATTTCGTTAATATTTGCCAAGGGTGCCAATGTTAGTGGAGGGAACTGTACAAATGTAAGGCAAACAACAGCAATAGGTTTATAAGTTAGTGCAACCTTACAAAGGCAAAGGATTTCTTGAACGTCATGTTTCAAATAGATATTTGCTATATTTATTAATCATCTGAAGTCCATCCAACTTGAAAACAATTTAAAGTTTGTTTTCAATGTAATTAAACTTATTTTTTATAAGTGTCATTACATTGAAAACAAACTTTAAATTTTTTTGACTCAAGTTTTTAAACATAGCAGGGTAAGTAATTGAATATATGTATGCCTTGCCTCATCAGGCTCTAACAAATCTTTGTGGTGACTTGGTCATCTGTGAGCTCAACTTTATCGCTCCTACTTATGTCTCTGAATTGGTCCTGCCATACACACCTACACGTATGGTACGGTGACAAGACAGACTAGAATTTCTAAACAAACAGCTTTCTCCCACAGAGCTCCACTATTGTGGCGTGATCTGCCAAATAATGTGAGAGACACAAACTCAGTCTCAAGCTTTAAGTGAATATTGAAGTAGAGCCTATCATCTTTTCAGTACAGCCTATGATTTAAGTGTAGTCTGGCCCAGGGGTGTGAAGGTGACCTGCAAGTCACTGGACTCCCACTGGGCTCCCCAATCCACTGGGCTCCCCAATCCACTGG
>JACXGI010007932.1:0-35342 GCA_016801175.1 Esox masquinongy
GCAAGAGGATAGTGATGACCACAGCAGTGGTTTTTATACTTTTCCTCGTTAAATTAGATTTGGTTCAGGTAATCACCTAATCAGTACCTCATTAAGTAAAATGAGGTGTGCCTGTGTTGGAATTTAACAGACACTAGAATGGAATGGCTGCCATACATGTAGAGATGCTGATTTAAGAAAAATTAGGAGTGGTCTCTTATTTTTTTACAGAGTTGTATATGCCACCTACTCACTCTCCCTCCCACACACTATCTCTGTATTCTCCCTCTTGCACACATTGTCTCACACAAACACACACTTGCATATCTACCCTTTCAACTTGCTCTTGATCGTTTTCTCTTGTTCTCTGTTTATCCCTGGTCATTTCTTCCTGTGTCAATAATTGAGAAAAGTCCAGTAATCAGTGGTCCGGTTAGAAATTAGTTATCTAGCTAACTAGATTGCATGAATATAATTTAATTTGTAAACAAACCAAGAGCAAGCACACAACAACTAGTTTAAATTGGCCCGTGAGATGGTTAATTTAAAAAGGCTCAAGAATCTGTGTCAGGAAAAGAAATTGTATCTCTGGGAATGTTGAGCATAACATTTGAATGATTTAGACTAGGGGCACAAGGTTTTCAGCTACATAAAAGCATTAACCTTTGGTGATTTCGACACAAATATCCTACCAGAATCATTCAAGCATAAAAACAGTTATATGAAGTAAATCTGTTATGACTCACATGGTTAAACATAATAATTATATGACTTTTAGATGTCCAGTGGCCACTGCCTCCAGTTTAAATGAATGCAGCATGGGTTTGAATCCAATCCACTGGTCTTCAGCAAAAAAAATTGAATCTATCTTTCCTTACTGTCTCTGTCCAAATGACCTAAAATGTTAAATTAGTAAACATGTAATAACATGTTAACTTCGACAGCCATAATAATTAATTACATATTCAGAAAGATTTTCCCAGTAATGAGGGAGCTGAAAAGTGAGATGTCTTGGCTGGGCAGGACATTGCTGCCAGTACTTCAACCACAAATAATACTGCAGATGCAAACAATTTGTCTTGGATCCATACGAAAGGACTCATTTTTTGCCTGCAACAAAATCAAAGGCCAAAATTCCCTTTTGATTTTCATTTAGTCACCCACTCCACTATGCTGCATGTACAGTATACGTTGCTATCACATAAAATGCATTGGCTATTAACCAAGGCATTTCTATAGTCCTCTCCAAATCATGGGTTTATAATTTTGTGCTGACTGGAATTTGGATTTGACAATGTACACAATTAGCTTCAGCTGCAAATTCTGTGGGCATGAGTAGTTTTTATAGGTGAACCTCTCCAGTAATGAACAATCTGCTTCCAAAATGGATTTTAGCTAATGAGAAGGTGTTTCATTTAGGGTGTATTGGTTAGAGAAAAGGGGACAGACTCAGTACCAGTTCCTGGCCCTGGAGGGCATATTATTAAAAGAAACAGCATGAAGGTGGATCAAATAAGTAAGCTAGGGAAGGTGGCAAGGTGGTAGTGGCGTTTCTGGAGGTACGTGTCACCCTCTTCTCTTCTTCGTCATATGCCCAGAGCTGCTTTTCTGGGGCCCTTTTACCCTCCTCCTCCAGCTTGTTTGGGGGCACATGTGCTTCATCAAGGGATAGCAGACGACCAGCATTCTAGATCAGCACCTGGGCTGCACTCAAGGGCAATGTTTTTTAAATTGATATAATTCTTAGTTGACATATTCCCTAGTTCCAACCACTGGCATACTCATTACATGATGCTGTTACCACAATGCCAAAATAGCAAAGGATCAGCATTGCATTCACTTTACATTATTGGCCTGTACAAAAAGGTGAAACAATTGCAGATTATATAAAAATAAATCCTCTTCAAATCATCCATTCTGTTTGTAACAATGCAATTAAGTATGCCTTCAAGACATTGCTGCAATAAATATCAATATAGGTGACGATAACTGACTTTTTCATCAAGTGAAAAGATTAAAGAATTGTGGAAACCCCACTTTTACTGCACAAGGGGTTGTGGTCTATATTATCCCAAAAAGCATGCATGGATGCATACTTCAAAAATCCACCAAAAACAGTAGACCATCCGGGAACTTTTGGCATATTGTTTTCAGCGTACTATTGTTGGGGACATACTAATATTCTTGCACACTAATCTGACATACTATATAGTATGCAAGTATGCGATTTGAGATTTAGCCTCTGTGTGTGGTTTCTGTGTGTGCACAAGGCCCTGCAGAATCATGCCCTTTTATGGGGATTGGCGGGACATTTACCTATGTTAATTAGGAACAACCGGCACGCATTTTCAATTTACAAGGGAATGGAATTCATCATTATAAGAACATAGGTGCAAACAATTCTGCGGTTTAAGAACATGTCATGAATCCGTCGTAGACTTTTCTTAGGACCTTTCTCAAGAACAATTTTAAGAAAAAACAGTGTTGGTGAATGAGGTCCATTGTGTTTTCTATCTTTTTTTACATTTTATTTGGGAATTAATGCATTTTTCATCTTTTGGTTGCAACAGATTTGACCATAGTTGTTCATTTGATAAATTCTATATTAACCCATGCTGTCCAGTCGTTCATTTGATCAATATGCATGCATGTCCATAAATATGCTTGACAGTCTATGGCAAACCTTGAAAAATTGCTGTCTAGCCAAGACCCCTTGACAGAACTGAAATACTTTGTAAAATAAAATTTGATTTGAAAAGAACAATAAACTGTCACGACTCACTTCGAAGCTGCCTCCTCTCCTTGTTCGGGGGCAGCATATGTTGCTCCAAAATCTGTATATATTGTTCAGCATTAATAGTGCCTTCACAGATGTGCAAGTCACACATGCCATGTGCACTAATGCACCCCCCACCATCACGGATGCTGGCTTTTGAACTGCGTCCTGATAATAAGCCGGATGGTCCCTCTCCTCTTTAGCCCGGAGGATGCAGCATCCATGATTCCCAAAAAGAATTTCACACTTAGATTAGTCAGACAACAGGAAAGTGTTCCACTTCGCCTCAGTCCATATTAAATAACTTTGGGCACAGAGAAGACAGCAGTGTTTTTGGATCTTGTTTATACACTTGTGCTCAAAAGTGTGCATACCCTTCACTCAAAACTTTCCTTTTCAACTTTTTTGGAAAGTAAAGAAAAAAGTGCAGTGGTCTCTTAATTTTTTCAAGAGCTGTATGTACCATTTGTAAAGAAAACATGAGTGAGCAGGCAAAACACATGTCTTTTATTCCTTATGGGATTCAGATTCAACTGTAGGTCATAACATAATGGCACAATCATAAAACAAAACATGGCAACAAAGAAAAAAAGTACTGACCCTTGTTCAAAAGTCTGCATACCCTTAGTTCTTAATACGGTGTATTGCCCACTTTAGCATCAATGACAGCGTGCAGTCTTTTGTAATAGTTGTCTATGAGGCCCCAAATTCTTGCAGGTGGTATAGCCGCCAAATCGACTTGGCAAAATGCCTCCAGGTCATGCAAAGTCTTTGGTTGTCTTGCATGAACTGCATGTTTGAGATCTCCCCAGAGTGGCTCGATGATATTAAGGTCAGGAGACTGTGATGGCCGCTCCAGAACCTTCACCTTTTTCTGCTGTAACCATTGAAGGGTCAACTTGGCCTTGTGCTTAGGGTCATTGTCATGCTAGAAAGTCCAAGAGCATCCCATGCGCAGCTTTCGTGCAGAAGAATGCAAATTGCATGTTATCAAATAATTTTTTGATAACATGCTGCATTTATCTTGCCATCAATTTTCACAAGATTCCCCGTGCCTTTAGTGCTCACACCCCTCCAAAACATCAGTGAGCCACCACCATGCTTCACTGTGGGGATGGTATTCTGTTCGCTATAGGCCTTGTTTACCCCTCTCCAAACATACTGTAGCGCTTATGGTTGTGACCATAAAGCTCTATTTTGGTCTCATCACTCCAAATTACAGTGTACCAGGAGCTGTGAGGCGTGTCAAGGTGTTGTCGGGCATATTGTAACCGGGCTTTTTTGTGGCATTGGCGCAGTAAAGGCTTCTTTCTGGCTACTTGACCATGCAGCTCAATTTTGTTCAAGTATCGTCGTATTGTGCTCCTTGAAACAACCACACTGTCTTTTTCCAGAGCAGCTGAAATCTATCTTGATCTACCTGACCTTGGCTTGGTATCAAGAGATCCCCAAATTTTCCACTTCTTAATAAGTGATTGAACAGTTCTGACTGGCATTTGCAAG
Organism: Esox masquinongy; assembly: GCA_016801175.1. Classification (NCBI taxonomy): domain Eukaryota; kingdom Metazoa; phylum Chordata; class Actinopteri; order Esociformes; family Esocidae; genus Esox; species Esox masquinongy. The sequence goes on from JACXGI010007932.1 coordinate 4,259, forward strand.
GCTTTGGATATCTTTTTATATACTTTTCCATCTTTATAAATATCCATTACCTTGTTACGCAAGTCTTTTAACAGTTCTTTTCTGCTCCCCATGGCCCAGTATCTAGCCTGATCAATGCATCTACGTGAGAGTTAACAAACTCACTGACTATTTCTACACAGACACTAATTGCAATTTAAAAAGCTACAGGTGTGGGAAATTAACCTTTAATTGCCATTTTCACATGTGTGTGTCACCTTGTGTGTCTGTAACAAGGCCAAACATTGAAGGGTATGTAAACTTTTGCTCAGGGCCATTTGGGGGATTTCTGTTATCATTATGATTTAAAAAGGAGCCAAACAACTATGTGATAATAAATGGCTTCATATGATCACTATCCTTAAATAGTTTTTTTGCATGATCAGTCATATTTTCAAAATCAATGCCAAAATTTCACAATTTCTGCCAGAGTATGCAAAATTATGAGCACAACAGCATATGGTTTTGTCTTTGCATGGTAGAATTTTAACTTGCATTTGTGGATGCAGCGACGTACTGTGTTCATCGAAATGGTTTCGGAAGTGTTTCTGAGCCCGTGCAGTGATTTCCAATACAGAATTGTGTATGTTTTTAATGCAGTGCCTCCTAAGGGTCCGTAGATCACAGCCATCCAATATTGGTATTCGGCCTTGTCTCTTGCATACAGGGATTTCTCCAGATTCTCTGAACCTTTTAATGATATTGTGTAGCGTAGATGATGAGATCCCCAAACTCTTTGGAATTTTATGTTGAGAAACGTTATCCTTTAATTGTTGCGCGATTTGCCCGCTCAGACATTCAGAGTGGTGGACCCCTCCCCATCTTTAATTCTGAAAGACTCATCCTCTCTGGGATGCTCTTTTTATACCCAATTATGTCACTGACCTGTTGCCAATTAACCTAATTATTTGTGAGACGTTCTACCAGGTTAAGTTTTTTAGCATTACACAACTTTTCCAGTCTTTTGTTGCCCCTATCCCAGCTTTTTTGAAACATGTTGCTGGCATCAAATTCAAATTGAGCATATATTGTTCAAGAAACAATAACATTTCTCTTTTTCAACATTTGATATGTTGTCTTTGTACTATTTTCTATTGAACATATGGTTTAAATGATTTGTGTAACAGACTAGGGGAGGAGACAGCAAGGATCCAAATGCAGATTGTTTATTGAGTGCAAGACGTCTAACAGAGGGAACGCGGTTAGAACAGGACTGGATGAATACCATGACTACATGTAAATTGCAGAAAACAAAAGACACTACAAACTGAACACTAGGCAAAACAAGAAAGACTAACAAATCACTGGGACTGAGAAAACATGACAGACAGCGCTCAAGGCAAGAACTTGAAAGGAGCGTTAGACACGGATGACAGCGATGGCAGGAATACATACAATAACTCACAAAACTAACACAAATACAGGGCTTACATACACAGCCTAATCAGAACAAGGACTAACAGGTGTGACAACTGACGATACAACAAGGGACAGGTGAACTTCATGAACAAGGAAAACTAACATAGAGATAACAGAGAACACTAGTGACCAGAAAGCCACACAAGACATGATAGAAATACATAGAAAACCCGACTACACGACCAATCAGACAAGACACGAGACAGAACGTTACAATTTGCACATCATTGCATTCTGTTTTTCTTTACATTTTACACAGCATCCCAACTTTTTTGGAAACGGGGTTGTGCAAAGAACCAATAATGTGAGAAACATAATTTATTTTTTATCAGCATAAAAAGATTTTGATACAAGGTACAATGGGTTATATTGTCTTAATTCGCCTTTTTTTCTGTAAACATTTCTTAATGTCCCTTTTCCATGACTGTCTGAAAGGACAAACTGACTTTGGTTTCAATTACCCACAAAACAACGTTTGTATCTTTCTGACATTTTCCAAGTCTGATGATCTCCCTCCTGCCGTGAGGAAAATGGAACAGAACGCTTTCGTTATTAACGTAATGTACAACTGAGGAATGTGGGCAGAGCTGAAATGATGTATTTGTGCCTTCACTAAAACTGACTTAATCATGAATAATGTATGATAGTTGCTGGATTTGCTTGACATGTAGTGTTTGAAAAATTCTAACAAAATACCAAAAGACGACAAAGGACTTATGCTCTTATGTTTCGTTATTGCATAAGTCTAAAGTGATGTACTTTTTTTTCTAAAACTGACTTAATCATAAAAATGTAATTGGTGAATTTGTGTAACGTGGTTACACAAGCACAAATATAAACTGCCGAGGAGAGACTAAAATTCTTCTGATCAGTGTTGGCAGCCACAGAGACATGACCATTTGTGGGACACCACATCGGTTGTCGTAACAACATTGCCTGAGGCTTTTACAGGAAGTAGTTGACTATCTATGCAAATTGTGTCTGCTGTCATGTTTTGAGGGGGGTTAAAATGAGACAATAAAGAGAATGACTTGTATTGCCTTAATGTAATTCATAGCATTACTGGTGTTTTGTATCACAAAACAACTGTTATATTGGTTCAATGAAGGCATTGACGGTTTCGCCATGTATCATTGCATTGAAAAAAAAATACGATCTAATATTCATTGAATGTAAGATAAATTATGAGTTATGACTGCCCCTGGCAATATCCAGTTTGTTTTTTATGTTCCAGTGCATGCAACATTGCATGCAACATGTATTCCATGTGAAATTAAATATGCATCTTCCTTAATTGTCAAGCCCTAAAATGTGATACCACCACTTATGAACAATTCCTTGTTGTATTTCTTCTTTGTCTTGCCATTGATGAGAATGTTGTACACCAGCCTAAATTAAGGCTTTGTTTGTGTTGCAGGTGAATGATCTGTTGAACAGGGGATGCAAGGAGGGAATGTGGTTTAAGGCGAGACGGAGTCCACCTTCCACCAGCAGCCTTCTGCCCTCCTCGCAGTGACAACGTCCCAGTAGCAATCAACAGGCCAGCATTTATTGCCTGTAAGTATATATGGCTGGGTACCTATGCAGTTGTTATGAGAAACATTTTGTTAATTTAGAAACTTTACATTCTTCAACTTTGTGTGTCAATCCTACTTTACTTGATGGATGGTCAATAGATTAGGTTTTAGTATGGTTTATTCTTCCTAGATTATTTTGGTCAAACATTATGATAGGTATGCTAGCTGTCGGGGGGGGGGGTTGTTTACTTTGAAAGAGACCTGCCTATGTTAGTGTTGTCATGGATATGCAGGTATGATATTGTACGAGTAAGCATTCTGGACTGTGAATGTTAAGCAGAGCTTCACAGAGTTATTTTATATTTGTGTGGACTATAGACCACCTGAGAAAATCTTGTAGCATTACTATTGGAATGCCAGTGGGAGGCACACACTGTCCCACTAAATGTTTCACAGCATCAAAGGGACGTTAAACAAGGTCTTGACTCTCTGTGGTCAATAAAGGTCCCTTGGCACTTGTCCAAAATGCAGGGACGTTGTTGGCTGAATTCCCAACTCAGCCCAGCTGATGGAGTTTTGGAACACTCAACTGCAAAAGCTAATCTAAAACATACATTGGCTTCTCATCTACCTTATGATGCATTATATACAGTACATATCATCCTAAAATAAGTATTTCTGCAGGAGTGGTGATTACGCTGATTATTAAATGTGCAAAAGTAAAAAGAACAATGATGTGTCTTGGCACATTTGTTCTGTTTTTTTTGGGCTTGAATCCAATACAGAGCTTGATTTATTGCTTATCAATAGGGAAATAATTCCGAGCACCACAATCCACCCCATTTACATATAATGGAAATGTGAAAAGCATTAGACCCACTAAAGCCTTTCGAAGGGGCTCAAAGGGAATAATCATTCCAAGTATATTTTCTTCTAGGATGTGGAAGTATATGTTCACAAGGGAGATCACAAAGGTAAAGACACAAGAACATCTGCTCGAAACACATCCGTTCAGACTCATTTCTTCTTCTGGGCATATGACAACTGTTTGCGGTTGTAATTGAAATGGTAGTGAATACTCAGAGACAGATGTTAGGTAGATGTTTTACGATCCCTGTCCCTCTAGTGCCATAAGCACCAGCAAGGTTAAATGGCAGACCTTGATAATGTGTCCACATCCACTTGCCCACGATGGAGACATTTTCATCACCAGTGCAAACGCTATCTATTGCTCATCTGTCTGGGAGCCCACATTGATGCCACCAGAACAACGTTGCCTGGTGATCCACAGCAGTGTCTGTGGGATAAAGAAAATAATAATCTAATCGACATTCTCATCCACTTTGCTCACACCTTTTGAGATGAAGATGAGCATATTCTCTCTTTTCAGAATGAGCTGTGCCGAAGGTGTGTTTGCATCTGGATAATAAGCTCATATTCTTCAATTTCTTAGACCTCATTGTTAGGCACCTTGTTAGGGTACAAGGGTTTTCACTTCTAGCACATTCAGGATATTACGCAGGCTTTTTGGGTTCAGCTATATTAGAGTGAGCTGGGAAAAAATTGCAGTGATAAGGTTAGAAAGGAAGAATGCTTTAGTAATATGCCCAATGGACCATTACTATCTTACAACCTTTACAACAGAGAATATTTTGAACAGTTGAGCTTGTGTCAAAAAAAGTAGTAAATGCTCTCCACACTGCCTTTCATGTGAAGTGTGTCCAAAATGGACAATTTCCTGTGTGAGCTGTACAGCGTCTCTTCGGCCATCACTCACGACTGTTGCGTGGAGCAGAAGCCAGTGTGCAGTAAAACTGATGGAAGGCATTCTGCATGACTAAGGATGAATGACATCCCAATCTGACGTGTAGTTTTGTTTTATTATATAGATATTTTACATTATTTTTTTTCTCCCACCACACCATAGGGTAGGAAAATACTAAACTATCCATGTTTATATTATTTCCAATTGCATAGGTCACTTTGAACATAACGATTCAGTCTTTGTCAAATGCATTTAGTGCAAACTTTTTAAAATGGGGCTGGTCCATATATTCGCATGAGTCCATACATTTGCATGATTACAGCATTGCTATATTATACGCTCTACTGTGAGAGGAAGGAAAAAAATAGTGTTTCAAAGCCCCTGCAGTCTGTCTTTTAGCTTGACCTTTGCAATATGGACATTTTGCATCGTGTGAAACTGCACATTCAGTACATTCTCAAAAAGATTAATGCTAATTAGCTGGTAGGTAATAGAGTGAAATGCCATAATGTGACCATATACTGTAGCTAATGACCATTGCCTACGCTGACTCATAGCTTCTAAAAATCCCAGTTTAGAACTCAGAGAGCTAGCTGGGGATGCTTTAGTGGCCTTGCATATGAAACAGGGACATCTGTCAAAAAGCTCTTTTAGATTATACCGCTGAAAACCACTGAAAATAAAAATTTTTAGTAACACTATATTAAGATGCCCTAATTATTATGTAACTAACATAGTAATTGCAGTATTATCAAGATTGACATTAAAATGGTATCAATACATAACTGCATGGTTATACGGGAATCAATTATTGCGTCACTGGAATGTTATTTCACATGTAAATGTTGGTGTTATTACAAATTATCTTGTTCCACTAAGCATGTCACGAATGTGTTACCATGTTATTAACTACTATCAAATTGTGACCATGTTAGATATAAATACATTTTTGCAAATTCTTAACATATCCTACTTTTTGCAAAAATCCCAACATTATAATGTTGAGACCTATCGCCACATTCCCATAGTATGTACATATACTAAATTTCACCCCCTCACCAGCCTAAAAAACAGGAAAAGCTATATTTCATGATATTTAAAAAAAATAAAAAATCACACAATGACTCCCTAAATTATGCAGTGCTTGTTTTGCCTTTGAACAGAAATTGAGTGAACTGTTTACACATTTAGCAAAAGAGAAATGACAGAGGGGATTCACTTAACGTTGTTTGTCGATAGGCTTGCATTTGTATGCCTGTTGATCAATAAAAATTTTACATTTTAGGCAGCACTTTTTTCATGCTTTTAAAACATTTTCTGGTGAATACATTTTGGAAGAACATTCCACTAATACTGTAGTTATATTATGGACATTTTCTTATATTATAATGCAAAAATCCTACATTTCACCCCCCTTCAACTACCAGTCATTTTCCATTTTTTTTGCCGGACTGCGTGAGCGGAGCCTGCCAACAGGCGTCTCTGAGTGATTGACTGAGTCACTGACCGACTACCCATTGTTAAATAGTGTAGTCGTTAGAGACACAGACTAACACAGAAGAGACTGGGTATCAAATCCCAAGAAAGTTTAGCTGGGTATAACGTGCTACAAGCATCTGTAGCTACACACAGTAAACCAAGCAGACAAGCAACCCAAAAGGAAGATTTTGCCGCATCGGCTGAACTGTCGGCAGAGGCAGGAAATTCACCAAAAATCCAGTCCTATTTACAGGTCTGTGAAATGCAGAATTAAAACCCACCCAGTATGGACTGCTGTTTGGGTTTTTACATCTCAAAATTTAACATATTAAATAAGCCTATTTACCAGTCAACACTTTAATATGAACTATCGTGACTTAATTTTTTACGTGTACATTATTTTTGACAATTTTATTTCATTACACTATCATTTCTAACGCATATATCACAGTGATTCATCGGTAGGTATGTAATGATGCCTGACAGTTGCACCCCTGTTGTTGCAGAAAAGGCAGCCTGCAGTACTTATGTCGTGGCTGGAATGAAGGAATAACACTCCCTCAACAAACATAGAACTATCGATACAAAATAATGTTTTTTTTTTACTGGGAAAGCTACATGTCAAAAAAGTTTATGGGAGCTATGAAACATATCAGAATGTTTAGTTTACAATGTCAATATGGCCGACTAGTATTTATTAACATTTTAAGTGCAGCATTGTGATATATCCAAACTGTAATTATCCAGGATGAAATGCATACTGCACATGCGCTACCAATCGAGTAATTTAATTGACATGGATGGAAATATCCGTTGGAAATGTAAGAACAAGGGGCAGAAGATATAAAAACATTTAGATACTGTAGTTGACAAGTTAGGGTTATACCCACTTCTCCTGTCATTACATCTCTGATTTTACCTGTAGGCTATTTATTGAGAATTTGGGATGATGCGCTTTCAGGTGTGTTTTGATGTTTGTAGTAGTTTTCCGTGAACTTGTGGTTGCAAACACTGTGTTCGCCAGTGGAAACGCTGCATTTCGTCTTGTTTGAGTCTACAGTACATGATATTTAAAGTGCCTCCAAATGTCTGCTCTTTTTTTCTACCAGTAATTTGTACTGGAGGAATAGCCTCAATGAACCCAGTCAATCCGTTGCCGCCAGATTTGAGAAAAGTCTGAGGTGATTCTGGAATGACCTGGGCATGACATTTCTGTTCCACCAACAGCATTGCAACGTCGGAACAAGAAAGGCAAACAATTCTGCTAATGCCCATGTATACTTTGGATTGGACAAGACAAAAACACTTAAATGCTCCCTTTCCAAAATCCTCCTATCCAATTATGGTAGTTATACAAGACTTTCGTCCCAAAGGTAATTTCGTCTTGTCTCGTTTTTGTTGATCAAAATGAAAAATATTTTTCATTTATTTATTGTTTTTCCTGGATCTATTTAGCCAGTTATCGTCTCGTCAACTGCAATTGAAAAATAGGTGTTTAATGAAAATATTCACCACTATTTTTGTTGACAAAATTAACACTAGTTCAATACAATGACGAGGGTATGAAGACAGTAAACACAGTAGAGTCTGCAAGCATTGCTTTTCCACTGTCAGCTACTCAAGTGGAAACATGATGACATCATTCATATCGAAACAATACTGTTACTGTGACCCACAAACCGCGGGACGTACCAAACTGGTGCCACTGTACCGTTGCATCCCTAGTAGTAAGGTGTCATCATTTCAATACTTAAAATTTGTAATACCGTTTTTATTGTTAGTCATGTTTGATCCCGTTCCATTCAACAAACACACAAGCTAAGCTATTGAAAAGAAATGTCGTTGCTAACAGTGTTAGCAGACTAGCTAGTTTGTCATGCAATGTTATTGCGGTGATCATTTTAATAAACTATGCTGTTAAAAGTTGCCCTATGCAGCATTTTACATTTAAAATATCCGATAATAACCCTTACATACCATCAGTTAATGTTTAAAGACAGAGTGTCAGGACTGACGCTATCCTCAGTGCCATGGTTGCAAGTAAAATGTAGAAGGCCAGGACATTCTTAGGCGTGTACTTCCTTGAAGGTGTGTGAGGTGAAGGCCAATGACAAGCTTTGTTTGGGTTCATGTAGCCTACACTTAATGCTCCATAAGCGAAAATCTACAGAAGCAGCGCGAGCATAAGACAAACGAGGGTAAATTTTGCATTTGTTTGGGAAAGCTGAAGTTTGTGTGAACAGTGATACAGAGTTGGCTACCTTTCTATTTGACAAGTAGGTTACATCACCTCATTTAGCTAGTTGGGTAGATTGTCATGGGAATCTATGTGTGAGTTACTAGATTGATGATGATGGAGAAATAATTATACTACCTAGAAAATCATTCGATGTTCTTGTTGATTGTATTTGTATGAGCGCAGATACGTTTTAGGAAGGTTTGTCCAAAGTCTTTGGTTGAGACAATAAGCTAATGAGCTAAGTTGTGTCTGAGCAGACACTCCTTGATTCCAATTCTAGCTGGAAATTAGTGTTACAACCTGTTGTTCTCGGCAAAATGTTTAGAAAAATGAACATGCATTGTAGGTTGTTTGACTAAAACGTATGCATAAGCGAATATTGCTTGAAAGAAGCAATTATATTGCCTTTCAGCTAGATTTTGCCTTGTGCAAAATGGTCGAAGTGCGCATATTATTGTTCCAGCTAGCGCTAGCTAGCACAATTGTGGTTCCATGTTCGCTAGATAGCCATCAACGAGTCTCTGAAATATGGCAATGCATGTAACACAATTAATAGCCCAGTTATGGAAAGGGCCCATTGACTATAACCCCATTTGAAACAAAAGTCTGTGTTCATTGTTCCAGCACTGCTTCAAACCGGTCAGTATGCTCGTAGTTAGTAATGACAATGTCAGATCCTAATGGAGTTATAGAACCAATATACAACTCACTGCCGGTAGGTGGCATTAGGTTGCATAGGGCACCTTTAAGCTATTAAATTTGATTCTGTTTACTGCATCGTCCATGTTGTCCCCCACTGACAAAAGCTAGCTAACAGGGATTAGCCTCTCCACCATTTTTTTCCTCAAAAACATTTTTCTCTTTTCCTCCCTTTTCCTCAGCAAACGGGTTTCACGGGGACTGCTGGCGTCTCCGCCTAAGTAGAATTCCGCTCACTGCCAAGGCTCCATTTAAAATGAATGAGTTGCCCCATCCACCACTTGCAGTCTGAAACAACTTAAAGCACTAAACCATGCCAGAACTAATATAGCTTTTGCAAATATAATAATTTTGATATTTTATTTGAAATGAGACAGTTTTTTAGCTTTTCAAAAAACAGTTCCTCAAGATTTTTGCTGAGAAAAGGGAGCTTTATAATTGGGAACTGCTGTGCTTTTCTAGGGAAAGGGTTTAATGCAGAGGTGTCGCTAGGATCAGAATATATTTGGGGCTTTGCCCACCGCCCCGCCTCGCCTGGGACAGAATGTACAAGGTTTTGAATGTACACGAGGAAAATTTCGATGTACACGCTAGCGGCCTACACGTTTACATTGTCATAATGCGCGATCAGAATTATAGATGAATAGATCAGGGGCTATTTTTTTATTATTATTATTTTTGGTCAATTTGAGATCTGGGGCTATTCATAAAAGGTCTGGGGCTATAGCCCCAGACACCCAGGCCTAACGACGGCACTGGTTTAATATAAAGCAGTTTTAATTGCATCTTGGAAGTACCTGTGAACATGGAATCATTGAAACATTATGTACCTTATCTACACAGGTAAATACAATTACGAAATCCAGCATATCTTTGTAGGACAAACTACTCAAGTGGTAAGTGTGGAACTAGCAATAAACCCACTCTGCTTAGGCTTGTACCCAAGCTATTAAAATTAGATCACAAGGCGGTTGAGCAACAAAGATTTCTAAGACATTGATAGTTGAAAAAAATATGCCTAGAATATTTTGAGTGTCTGCAATCTAGTTAGAAATTAGTTCTAAAATGAATAGTATGAATTGCCTTATTGTAGATACCTATGTGCTCTTGTTATTATCATGTTGGACATCTTATTGATCTCATTAGTTCCTTCATTTACATTTCCAATATATATATATGTATTGCTTTTAAATTTGTCAGCCATTTCAGTGGTAAGATTACCCTTTAACCATAACCTCTAACAAGTCACAGAGCTGCATCACCAACAGAATATTTAAGTGCTTAGCACCTGTTTTATCACATTGTCCAAACTATGGTCACAGTTGTGGATAGGCCCATTAAAAGGTTAAATAATGTTAATTGAATTCAGTCAATTAAAAATTTTCAGTATCGACCTGATCAAATGTGAAATAAAATCACCAGAGCGATTCATTTTGGATGATAATACTGTACCTTGGAAGGTATTGAGATTGAGGTTGGATAGGTCAAAATAATTTATTGTCTTATGTATATTGCTATATGTTTCTGGAAATAATTTGGAGTTCTTCTGAAAAAAGTCTGTGCCCATGTCTATTTTCCATTGTCTAATTGAATTGAACAAAGTTATATATCTAAATAATTTCTAAAGCTCCTGGTACTTAGTTCCCTAGCAGGTCTAGGACCTCATCCCTGCAATGGAGCAAAAGCCAATTTTAGAAATATTCTTATTTACACTCTGTGGCCTGTCTCTCAACAACACACTGTTTTCAGCAATAGGACTGCCCCTGACTAGATCTGATCTGTTTGTCACATCATTCTCTGTAAACCCTACACACTACTGTGTGTGAAATGACCAGGAGATCGCATACAGTTGTGCTCATACGTTTGCATACCCTGGCAGAAATTGTGAAATTTTAGCATTTATTTTGAAAATATGACTGATCATGCAAAAAAACTGTCTTTTATTTAAGGATAGTGATCATATAAAGCCATTTATTATCACATAGTTGTTTGGCTCCTTTTTACAGTTTTTCCCAATTGGTTACACACGTTTGCTGAATCCTTGGCATTTTCCCAAAAGTGTAAACACAAAACATAAAACCACAAACACAAAATGGTCCCTAGCAAAAGCAAACACTGCCTTCAAAACTGTTTCATCACTGTCCAAAATGTTTTTTTGCATCAAGATGACACACACACACATCAGATGAATAGATCTTTTTACCAACCAACAGCACACTGATTTGCTCAACACAAAACACTACTATGAATATCCCATCAGTAGGTGTATGCCTTTTGCATTCTCAGTGTTACGCTGTAGCCGGTTGTAAAAGATTGTCACAGTAATGTATACCTACTCAAATATAAATGAACAAACACACAAATGCAATACAGTAACAAAAACATTGTCATTTATTTCCAAAATGCAGTAATAGTGAACACTTGTCTTTTGCATGTACCACTTTCCATATCCAAGATGAGAAAACCAGGAAAACATGCAGTACGATAAAGGGTTTACTGTACAAAAAGTACAAATGAAACAAATCTAAACACAAAGAGACAAAAACACATGCAAAATGTATGACAGAGGAAATCAGGCTGCATCCCGCCTCCTATCTTGGTCTGGCCACAGCACCTCATCTACATCACAAGCGATGTTCTCGTAGTCTGGATTTCTCGTAGTCTAATGGTATTGTTTGCCACCGCCATGTTCACAATAGCGGTCTCCTGTTCTGGTGTGAACAGCCGGTGTCTTCCACCATGGCCTGGCCATCTCTCAGTTCTGTAGTAGATCCACAAATATTACATTATATGATTGGTTACAGTACGCTAAAATGATCTCTTGTCTTTCAATATGAAATAACATTACTGTAAAATTGGCCAACAATTACTGAGTTATATAGGCCTGCTGATATGTCGGACTGCAGTATACTACAGTGTACATACATGAAGAGCATAGTGTAGATGGCAGGTAAATTAACGGTTTTCATTTCTGAATGTACGGATAATAGATGCAACCGTGTAGCGGCTCAGGTTGGGCTGAACTCTCTGCCCACCCTCCCTCATACTCAATCCATGGTTGAGCACATGGTCAATCACTGTGGCCCTGATCTCATCTGAGACAACTGTCCTTCCTCGTCCTCCTATTCCTCCTCTTCCTCTCACTCCTTGACCTCTAGCTCTTGCTTCACCATTGACTTCCATTTCCTCCAAAACAGGAGAGATCATCTGTGGCCTTAAAGTGCTAAAGCTCTGATTGTGCACAATTCAGCAACTAGTGTTTACACCTGTGAGGAGTGGGTGTTGCCAATTGGTATATAGAGCTTGGCATTGTGATTGGTGTTGCTTTCCAAAGGGACTACAGAGATTTTATTTTTGACTGTTGTGCCTAATGTAGACGACTGTGTGTAGTGTTTTGAAAAGGTGTGATACAGAATTGGACACTGAGTGTAATGCAGGAATTGTGCTTGCAATTTTGCAGACTTGGTTTAGGGATTTGGTACATGAGTTTCAGGTTTCGGTGATTGCGTTTCAAGTTTCAATTTTGGTGTGTAAACAATTGGGAAAAACTGTAAATCATGATGATAACAGAAATCACCCAAATGGCCATGATCAAAAGTTTACATACCCTTGAATGTTTGGCCTTATTGTAGACACACAAGGTGACACACAGAGATGAAAATAGCAATTAAAGGTTAATTTCCCACAACTGTGGCTTTTTAAATTGCAATTTGTCTCTGTGTATAGTCAATTAGTTTGTTAGCTTACATGTGGATGCACTGAGCAGGCTAGATACTGAGCCACGGGGAGCAGAAAAGAACTGTCAAAACACCTGCGTAACAAGGTAATGGAACTTTATAAAGATGGAAAAGGGTGGAAAAGAATATAAAACAATGTCCAAAGCCTTGAAAATCACTTATTAAGAAGTGGAATATTCAGGGATCTCTTGATACTAAGCCAAGGTCAGGTAGTCCAAGAAAGATTTCAGCCAAAACTGACAGAAGAATTGTTTGGGATACAAAGAAAAACCCACAGGTAACCTCAGGAGAAATTCAGGCTGCTCTGGAAAAAGACGATGTGGTTGTTTCAAGGAGCACAATACAACGATACTTGAACAAAAATGAGCTGCGTGGTCGAGTTGCCAGAAAGAAGCCTTTACTGCGCCAATGCCACAAAAAACACTGGTTACAATATGCAATATGTTACAACACCTTGACACGCCTCACAGCTTCTGGCACACTGTAATTTGGAGTGACTAGACCAAAATAGAGCTTTATGGTCACAATCATAAGTGCTATGTTTGGAGAGGGGTCAACAATACCTATAGTGAAAGAACACCATCCCCACCGTGAAGCATGGCGGTGGCTCACTGATGTTTGGGGGTGTGTGAGCTCTAAAGTCACGGGGAATCTTGTGAAAGCTGACGGCAAGATGAATGCAGCATGTTATCAGAAAATACTGGCAGAAAATTTGCATTCTTCTGCATGAAAGGCCAAGTTGACCCTCCAGTGGTTACAGCAGAAAAAGGTGAAGGTTCTGGAGTGGCCATCACAGTCTTCTGACCTTAATATCATCGAGCCACTCTGGGGAAATCTGAAACGTGTGGTTCATGCAAGATGACCAAAGACTTTGCATGACCTGGAGGCACTTTGCCAAGACGAATGGGAAGCTATACCACCTGCAAGAATTCGGGGCTTCATAGACAACTATTAAAAAGGCTGCACACTGTCATTGATGCTAAAGGGGGAATACACAGTATTGGGAACTAATGCCGCGTTTCCAATAATGCTTTACCCTGGTACCAGGGCTACACCGGTGATTTATGCTAATGTTGGCTCCAGACTTTTCTGTTACCACTATACATTTGGTACCAAGGACTTAAGGAGGGGCTCACGTGGGGAGGGAGGAGGAAGCTATTGATAGTTTTCACGTGTTGTCACGGCATATGGGAACACCCACTTGGCGGGCAAAACAAACTCTCCTTCCATTGCCCTCCATCGACAACTCCACAGCTTTCACTAGTTATACTTCAAAATAACAGATAGTTGCAGTTCCATTGGATGCGCTAACCGCTTATAAATTGCATTTGCAATCATATCTACATGTAATCATTGTAGTGAATGACATGATCTGTTTTCGTCTGCAACACTACAACCAACTCCAATGGCCTAGCTAACATTAGAGAAGCTAGCTAAACCTCTTGTTAAACACAGCGTTAATACAGGAGAAAATCGCACCAATCCAAGCTTCTCCACAGCAACCCAGGCTGCCAATGGTGGGTCATTTAAGCAGTAGGAATGGTTTACCTGACATTCGGAAAACGATTATATTATTACCGGTACATTTGTCACAAGATTCTGTGTTATACAGACTGCACTACGTTACACTGACCACCCATAGAACCACCACAACGGTAATTTAGGTTAATTATCACTAAACCTCGCTTTGACAATAAAGAATTTCTTCTCCTTCACCTCCCAAAAAATTGCATTATTGACCCACCCTGATCAAATGTACAGATAGCGGTAAAAGTAAAAATTTGACTGGATTGTGCAGTAGCTCCATAGAATCCCCAGTGTTATCCGCCATGTTTCAACAATGTTTTGTCCACCAGGCTGTCAGAGCAATCACGTGACTGAAAACTATGAATCAACGCAATTTGGTTTTACAGTTACAAAGAATAAAAGGAGATATTTTTCTAGTAGTAAAATAAACAATAACGCAATGCTCAGTTCGTTTACAATACGGCGTTTGAACTTAAGTAATAAAACAAATTTCATCCTCAAACTCCTGCGACCGGCTCCTTCTCCACCTACACTCGTGACACTGCAACTAAACCTGTTTAATGAGTATTTTGTCAAAACTATCTACCCTTAATAGAAGGATTTGGAAGAATTCTGAGGTAATTTTGTGTTATAGGTCCTGTAGGCTACATCTCAGTCTCAGCACTCCGTTTTTCTATTGAGTCAATGGCAATCGTATCACCTTCGGTCGTTCCAACTCTTTCTGTTCTGAGTCTTTACTTCCCTGTACTTTTGCTGCTTTTTCTTTATTTTATCAGGGATCTGTTTGTTAGATCGGACGAAAACCATTACGAGAAGCCTAAAGCAAACGATACGCCATTCGAATAGAACAACATGCTGCGTTCTCAATCCGCAAACCCCGCCTTAAGTCCTAAAGTCTGGGGCTTGGCACCAAGTGAGAGCCGGGCTACTCGGCCATGGCCTAGTGGCCGACTGGCCCTGGCCCGTGTCAGTGGAAACAGAAAATAATCTGGAATTTAGGGTAAAACAGCAGTGTTTGGCACCAGTGAAAATGTGACATAAGAGTATGCAGACTTTTGAACAGGGGTCAGTTCATTTTTTTCTTTGTTGCCATGTTTTGTTTTATGATTGTACCATTCTGTTAGGACCTACAGTTGAATATGAATCCCATAAGAAATAAAAGACGTGTTTTGCCTACTCACTCATGTTTTCTTTACAAGTGGTACATATATTACCAATTCTCCAAGGGTATGCAAACTTTTGAGCACAACTGTATTTTCAAGGTTACCAGAACAGCCTATTCTAATGTTGACTCCAAGAGTAACTGAAATCCTTGTTCCCTGTCTGTCTGCTTTATATAGCAAACCATAGATGTGTGACTCATTGTATGTACAGCAATCCATTTGGGTGAACAGGGTGATATACCTAATTAATTGGCTCCTGCGAATAGGTTAACAATTTAATCATCAATAAATGTAACACAGATAAAAACTTTTTCAACAGATTGGTTCTGTGGCCAGTGGGCAACATCAATCAAAGTGTGGTCTGGAATGGTCCAGCGATTTAGGCTGCTACACCCAGTGCACTTGTGCTGCAACAGCATGGATTTGAATCTGGCTCACGCCTCTATCTTTCCCCACTGTCTCAATCTAAAGAAGCATAAAATGCCTAAAATATATATATTTTTAAATTAAGATGTGTGTTTTGACAACAGCAACTGTTTCCCCAGTTGATAAGCAGAATAAGCTTTACATCTATGCTGGTATAGCTTGGAAGATCATGTTTTCTAGGTCTTGTTTTTTCCCCAACATATGAGTTAGATGATTTAATATATAATACCTTTTCTTAGGTGCTATCTTAAAAATATTTGGGAACATTCACTGTGTGATCTTATTTTACTAATCACACCAAACTAATATTTTGTATTATTCACAGCCCAGACAGTAATACATCCTATGACGGAATGACTGCAAAAACATATTTTAGTTCATTGGAACTAAGCATTATGAAATATGTCTGGGGTCAAGAAATCTGAGAATTTAGTTAGACTTTGAAATGTATTTATTTCCTCTCTAAATAGTGTAAACAAAAATGAAAAAGCAGGCATTAATGGCCATATGCAAATCAAGTTAGATGACACATATCTTCAATCACATACTTTACTTTTTAACATTATGCATAGCAGTGGAAACAAACCCAAAAATAAAACCCAAAGTAATTTCTGCAATGTTACAACAAAGTTATAGCAAATTAGACACAGATCTCTCTGAGCTAAGCATATGTTTGAGGAAGATTTTCTCTAAACTTTGCTTTCCGGCACAAAGCAAGACTCCAAGGTCAGCTTTTCCTTGGACAGGGGGCATATTTCCATGCTATTAACAGTGAGAGTTGAAGGTGAGACCATTGCGATAAGCGCTCCTACACACCAGAAATGTGTGTATGAGGAGGGGATGATGGTGGTGGCATGTTTGTCTCATTTATGCTGGCATGCCTTTAACCTGTGGTGAAATTTGACTCTTGTCAGGCTGGTCCAGAGGATTTCCATTGTTGCGGTGCACGGCTGTGCTAGCTTGCTATACTAAGACTAATGTCGTCTGTCAGAGCAGAAAATGAATAGGACCTCTATCCACAAAAAACACCACAAAACATTAGCACTCAGCATGTGTTTAGCTAGCTATTGTAGGTTGCAGGATGCAGTTATACTACTCTGAGACCAGTGCTGTAGCTGACACAACCCAACCACCAGACAGCCTCTTATACACCTTTCGAACCAAGACGTTTCACCGCTGCTATACCATGCTGCCAACTCTTTTCTTTATATGTAAAATATTTCTAAAACATATTGTCCCCAACAAAGCCTGTCCTTATACTTCTGCTGACTAACATAGTGATTACAAAAGTAGTGAATTTCATCCAAAACTATTTGAAAATAATATATAATAATAATATTTAAATGAATCCTGTCTAAGTTAATATTCAGCTATGTTTTTATAATGTCATCACATACAGTACATTTGTACAGTAAATGTATGCAAGTTATATATCATTTTATTCAAGGCTGTAATTATAATATACAGCTCCGGAAAAAATTGAGACCACTGCACCTTTTTCCGTTCCTTTCCAAAAAAGTTGTAAAGGAAAGTTTTAAGTGAGGAAAAGGAAAGTTTTAAGTACCCCTGCAGAAGCCGCTGGTCGACTGCTGTTAGCAGGGTTGCCATAACCGCGAGTTTCATACAATTGGGCTACTTTTCAAACAATGTCGCGGGTCAAAATTAATTGGTCGCGGGTGGTGGGTTTTTGGGCTGCTTCTGAACTTCACCGCGGCTGCACCATTTCTGTCTTTGTATGCTATATCGTGTGTTTCTATACTGTTATCACAGTCAAACGTCAGCTATGGCTTCACATACGTCTATACCGTATCTTAAGTTTTGTTCACGGGTTTTGGGGGTGGTCACTTGTAAAATAGACAATGTTGTGCACCAACAAAAGTTGGACTAGTTTTCAGGCATTTTGGGCTGGTTTTGAGCAGTTGTTTTGGAAATTTTTGCTTAACCTAGCAACACTGGCTGTAAGTGCTGTTGGTAGGTACAATCAATGTCGAACACTGTACTGTCTTTCGATCTCATTACTTTCAAATGTATTAAAAAGTGGAAAACTAGAATGTAATATGAGTGTTACGCAGGCTATCTTCCAGTCGATTGTGATAGTTTTAACATCAACACGTCATTTTGCGCTGGAACTGTAATTGTGGAAATAAATAATAGTTTGCTAAAAAGTGTCAGTAATTGCATGGAGCGTAAACAAACGTTTTTGGTGAAAAAGGGATGATTTCCAAGTGCTAATCAATCAACCGTCACTAACGTTATCTACCATAGCTAAGTTACCTGGAAAGCTAATTAGCCACACATTCACCCAGCGACCAACAATGGTGCTCATGTGCGTATTCAACTAACTTTAATGTCTTACGTGATGGATTTTGTTAGATTTGTCAGGATGCCCACGTGAAGTCTGAGTAAAGTGTTAATCGTTTATGTTGCGCTGCATGTGTAATTTATGCAGACAGTAGTCGTTTTCACTGATTGCATATTCGTATAGTATACTGTATAGTTGTATTTGCTTACTGTATGATAAATACCATTATTAGTGTTTGTTTGATTAAAGTGCAAGCAGTTTTATTAGTCAACTTTCATTCACAGTGAGTGTCATCATGAGCGAGAGGAAGAGTGGCAGTGACATTCATCAGTTTTTGGTCAGCCTCAGAAAAGTAAGATGAGAGCAGTGAGAAAATGAGTACCAGTGAGATGATAGAAGTATACAGTAGCACAAGAGGTGAGTCAATGTTTATTGATATAATAATCATTGCCATTCAAATCAGAAATGGTTAGTAATCCATTCCTGAACATCATGGCAAGAAACACAACTTGTTTACTGATAGTATTTATTTCATGTTCACTCTGGTGCATTCAGAGTAAAGAAAGAGAGGGAGAGAGAGAGCATGAGGATGCCAACAGGGCAGGGAGAGCAGGTGACATGGAGGTGAGTGAGAAAAGGAGCAAATATTGATGACTGGTCTGATATTGCCATGTTGGTGTTGTTCTGACGACATCATACTTAATGTTGGCACAACTGAGGTTAGGCTTAGGCACAGGTACCACTAAGGTTAGGTTTAGGCACAGGTATCTCTGAGGTTAGGGTTAGGTCAAAGGGTGGGCAGCAGGGGAATATTCTGTCTTTGGACTGGGGTAACCAACTAACTACAGGTCAGTTGCAATGATGGTCCTGGAGCAACATTAATTATGATGTTGTAGGTACAACACCAATACGGTGATATCAGATTGTGTGAATATTGATGGTTAAGAGTCTTATAAATATTTTAAACATTTTTGAATGTTTTACTTGGGGCGACCTCCAGACCCCCGGCTAATTTGGTCCCCCCCAATGTTGACTCCATGGCTACGGCCTTGATTTTATTACCAATTTCACAAACTTGGAAGAGATCCCCGCACTTGGACAGATGTTTCAAAAGTGCAACGGAAGAGACTATTACTCCAGTAGTGTTCTGCACAAACGTTTCAAAGAGGGAAAAGGTGAACAATGTCGGAAAACAAAATGACTTTGCTTATGTTATAAATGAGAAGAGCATGTCGGAGAGACTTACCTATTGTGTCGGGGGAGTGCATTAAAACATGCTAGTTGATTCTGGTGCAACTAGTAATCTTAAGAGAGAACACACATGGGAAAGACTGAAGTCAGAAAATGTAAGGTGTAACTAATATCTCTAAAACAGAGAGAATGCTATTTTCCTATGCGTCTAGTCAACCATTAGTGGTAAAGGGTGCATTCACATGTGAGATGAACATCGGTGACAAGGCAAAACAGGCAGAATTCATAGTAATCAAGGGTAACGGTGAAGCACTACTGCTAGGGTTGCCACCCGTCCCATATAATACGGGATTGTCCCGTATTGAAAAATAAAATGCACTGTCCCTTACAGAGTCAATACCGGACGCGATTTGTCCCGTATTTTTGTGCATGCACTACGTTTTCACAAGCTTGGATTGACATGAGAAATAATAAAACCAAAAGAGTTTCATGAGACAAAGTGGAGAAGTATTAAATCAGAATTACGTTGTCACTCAACGTCATCGTTGCCCTAGTTACGGAGACTCAGACACGCCGTAACATTAAGCAGCGCGGTTCTCCCAGATAGACAAGTTGACCGTTCTGCAAGCAGAAGACCCGCCCCCTCCACGCGCACAAGCTGTGTGTGTATGTGTGAGAGAAATGTAACCAATATCCCACTGGGTGGAAAGTCAAGTCACTTCTATTTTTATAGCACATCTAAAGACAACAGGAGTTGGTCCAAAGTGCTATACAGTCAAGGCAGATGGATTAACAACTGCCTCAATACAGGTAGGGTGGCTTGGGGTTAAACGCCCCTCCTGTAATTCTTCACCAAACGACCAAATGACGGCAAATTTTATTTCCACACATTCCTTGGTTGCCACTATTCTTGTTCATCTAGAAAATGTTCTGGAGTCCTCTCAACTGAGCAAGTAATTCCACAAAAACGATTTTGACATAAGTTGATCTTATTTTTTGTTATTTAGAAAACATTGTCATGTGATGTGATGAAATTAGACCTCTAAACTGATTTTTGATATGTCAGTAGGAAAGCCTTAGGCTGAGTAGTTCACTTGTTCAGAGAAAAAAATTATAATACTTTTTATAGCAATCCTGTTTTATTGTGGTGATCATGTTTGTGGCTAAATGCCCCCTCTCCTTTGGGGCAAAATGGCCCAGGGGGTATTTTACCCCTGAGAATATGTTGGTAAAATATAACAAAATTATAACAACAAATGTGCTGAAATATGACAAAAGTTCAAGATATAGCCTAATATAAGTCGTTTTTAGTTTAATAGATATTTTACTGAGCATACAGCTCCGGAAAAAATAAAGACACCACTGCACCTTTTTCTTTCCATTCTAAAAAAGTTTAACAGGAATGTTTTGAGTGAGGAACAGAAGCGTTCAATTTGCAGGGGACTCTTAATTATAACCCTTCTGTTCCTCACTCAAAACCTTCCTTTTCAACTTTTTTGTAAAGGTAAGAAAAAGGTGCAGTGGTCTCTTAATTTTTTCCGGAGCTGTATATTAACATTGAATATAATAGTCCAATAGCATAATAGACTATAATATAATAGTCAATTGGCACTGATATTGAATGAATTGCTCAATATTACTGATGTAATGTTTTTAACTTAATACTTCCGCACAGTTAACAAAACATTTAAAAATAGTCTTCAAAAGATATTTGTAATTGTAATAAATGTTATAAATAGCTTTATCACGTGCAATATCACGGTTAAAATTGGTTTTGTTAAGTCACTTAAATACTGCTATCAAGATTGAGTTCTTTTCAACGGTATAAATTACATTGATAGAATGTAATCCATTCTATCCAGGAGGCATTTTACCCCATAGGGAGGGGCATTTTGCCCCAATAGTGGGGTAAAACACCCCATTTACATAGTTTGGCATTTGATTAAATTGCAATAAAATAAAATCATTTTGCCCAATATTTTTTTTCTAAATGTATTTGTCTGACTATAGTCAATATGTTCATATAAAAATCTGACCAAACCTTGCTTTTTTGAGTCAGAAAATACAGATTTCCCTTAAGGGGGGGGGGGGGGTTTCCCCCAAGTTACCCTATACGTGCAGGCGCTAGAACAAACGTGTTGGATGGGCTTTTGATTTCCATGGGCAGGCATGTTTATCCTACTTAATCAACATATAATAGTAACTTAAGCACATATAATATTAATTTAAGCATGGAAAGCAAATCATTTTTGCATGCATGGCTTGCAGAAGCTATATACTAGCAAAATACACAGCTGTCAATCAAATTCAAAGGTTTTTAGTAACTGCATGTACAGTAGTTACATAAACTTTGTAGCTTAGTGATCACATCACTTAAAGCACATCTTCGATTGCATGTGCAGATGAAGGCAAGAGAGCTAGCCTGCATGCCCAACAGTAATTAGTGAAGTACAGTAGTGGGAAGCATCTTACTCAAACTGTTTTTTAGGGGCAAAGCATTCTTGCTCGGGGGCAATGCCCCCCATGCCCCCGGGTCTGTATACAAGATTAAAGGAATAATACATAAAAGGCAACAATACAAAATATAATACAATAGTACATATAATACATAGAGGGCAAGATTAAAATGGAGAACACTTAAGACAACTAAAATGATCAAATCAAAGTAATACAATAAGAAGTTAAGAGAAATTGAATAAAACCAACAACAGATTAAAACACAGTAAGAGGATGTTAAAAATAAGGAAAGAGTGGATTTGACAAAAACCAAAGAACAACCTCAGACTGAACTAAAAGCAAGAGAAAAGATGGGTCTTTAAATTTGATTTAAAATTGTCAGTGGTGGAATGACAATTTTAAATCACCAATTTTAAATTGACTATTCCAGAGCATGGGAGCAGCAACAGAAGGCTACCCCCCCCCCCCTTCCTGGAGGGTGGGTTCTTGCTTCTTCCAAATATACCAAATAGTTTATTTTGAAAGACCAAACTTCCTGCCGACATGTCTATGATCTGATGTTTTAAACCTTAATATTATTGATGCAACTGTTCTTTACTCCTATTGACTATTTCCATTACATTCATGTTGAGAGTAGCAGAGCACTTTGAAATTGATGCATAAAAAGCACAAATTGGTGCATAAAAATTCACCAGAATGCAGGAAATTAAGTGTCTGACACTCAAAATCTCATCGGGGAGGACCCCCCACTTTTGTGTCCCCTGGGCTTGGTGCTGCTGGCAAGGTGTCTCTTATTTTTCCACATTGAAGGTGGTAACCATAACTACTGCCATGAAACTTGATGTTTTGTGAATAGGTGCTGATATCTCAGCTGTGAAGGATATAAAAGGATCACAACAGCAATACCCAGAGGTGTTTCAGGGAGTGAGGAAACTGAAAACTATGCAGGTAAGTTTATACGTTAACCCAGGCGTAAAACCTGTAGCCCAGACGCATAGGCGAATACCATTCAACCTGAAGGGGCCAGTAGAGTCCAAGATAAAAGAACTCATAGACATGGACATTATAGAAGATGTAAATGGTCCCACACCTTGGGTAAATCCAGTGGTTATCGTACCAAAAACAGACAATGATATGAGGCCATGTTTAGATATGAGACGAGCTAATGATGCAACATCGACGGACCGCTACCCTATCCCTACTGTGGATGAGATAATCCAGGGTTTTCAGTAAACTGGATTTGAAATGGGGGTACCACCAACTTGAATTGACACCTAAATCAGGTGAAATCACCACATTCGCAGTGCACAATGGAGTATACATATGCAAGAAACTGTTATTCGGTGTGTCTTCAGCCAGTGAGCAAAACCAGCATGAGATTGCCAACACTCTAGCTGGAATTGAAGGTGTAGAAAACATCTCAGATGACATCATTGTACATGCTCAGGACCAGAAGACACATGATAGATGCCTACATGCTGTCATGACAAGACTAACACAAAGCGGACTGACACTAAACCCAGGGAAGTGCCAGTTTAACGTGAACAGATTGATTTTCATGGGAATTCTGTTGTCAGAGAAAGGTATCGGATTCAAACTCACACCGAATATCAGGGTAAACAATTGAAATCACAGGCTGTTCCAACTTCCGTGAATTTTGTCACGGCAACTCATAATGTGACTCAGTAGTGTGTATGGCTTCCACGTGCCTGTATGCACTCCCGACAATGTCTGGGCATCCTCTTGATGAGACGTTGGATGGTGTCCTCAGGGATCTCCTCCCAGACCTAGATCAGGACATCAGTGAGCTCCTGGACAGTCTGTGACGCTACAGTATTTGGCGGCGTCGGATGCGCCGATACATAACATCCCAGAGGTTTTCAATTGGATTCAGGTCTGGGGAACATGAGGGCCCGTCAATGGCATCGATGGCTTCGTCATTCAGGAACAGTCTACACACTCTGGTCACATGAGGCCGGGCATTGTCCTGCATTGAAATTGATTCACAATAGCTTATGCTTCCTAACTGGACAGATTGATATCTTTGAATGTTAATTGACTTGGGATTATACTGTAATGATTATGGGTTCCCTTATTCTTTTTGAGCAGTGTATTTTTGAGAACCACACACACCTTTAGTTGTTTGGCAATGATGTCATCCGGATGGGCGTGACCTTCAACAAGCTGCATAACCTCAACAAGCTACATGAACATAGGTAGCTACACTAACTGGCCGCATTTTGTCTGTAGACTTCAAAATTGTATTTATCGTTAAGGAAAATTACAGTCTTTGATGACATCTGAAAGTGCATCAAGAAAAAAAATTGAGAACCTCTCTTTCAAAAATCCTCCTGTCCAACTATGGCAGTTACATTTGACTATTGTCACAAAGATAATTTCGTCTAGTCTCGTTTTTGTCAACCAAAATGAAAAGTATTTTTCGTTTTTGTTTTTTCTGTTTCTATTTAGTCAGTTCTCGTCTCGTCAACTGCCACTGAAATATATGTATTTAACAAATATGTTTGTCACTATTTTTGTTAACGAAATTAACACTGATGTCGCGCTGGGAAGGCTGGTTGCTTGTGAAGATGTACTGCTGCTGTTAGCTACCGGTGGCAGCAGTGTGTCTGTGGAGGTGCTGATGATAGCTTAATCTCTGGCTTGTCTAAATAAGGATGTAATCTGTGGGTGTTTCACACGAGCTTTTTCAAACAACACTATTGCTGCTCTTTTGAGCACCACTTGCATATTTTTTTTTATTCATGCCTACCGTCATCTAAAAAAGACGTAATGATTAGCAATTTTGAAAGCGGCATAATGGAGTAATGCATGTAAGATACACAATTGCCATTGTTGCCAGATTCAGGGATTTTGAGACTATTTAGCCTGATTTTTGACTGGAAGTGGATGAAAGATCTGTTTTGTGGCCTACTTCACAGGTGTCCTTTAGCAGGCAATCGAAACTCTGAGGCTCTCTACATGCGGAATTTTTTTGCCCTCAGTTTTTTGCTTTTTTATTTTTTGCCGGGCTGCGTAAGCAGAGCCGGCCAAGAAAAGTGAATGTCTCTTACTGAGTGAGTGACTGACTGTCTGACTACCCCTTGTTAAATAGCATAGTGGTTAGAGACACAGACTGCCATGCAGGGGACTGGTGTTGGAGCCTCGTCCATAGTCAAAAAAAGTTATGCATTAGGATTTGTTCAGGATAGACAAAAACATCGCTGGCTACAACCTTAAGTAGCTACATTATAGTAAGCCAAAATAAAATTTCTGGTGGATTTTCGAAGTACGCATCCATGCATGCTTTTTGGGATAATATACAGTAGATCACAACCCCTTACGCAGTAAAAGAGGAGGGGTTTCCACGATTCTCTTGTCTTTTCACTTGACTAAAAAGTCAGTTATCTTCACCAATATTGATAGTTATTGTATCAATGTCATTCACGAATGACAGAAAAACGAACGTTGTTGTGCCATGAAATGAAATAGCACAAAACAAATTATGCATTAGGATTTGCTCAGGATAGACAACAACTTTGCTGGCTACAACCTTCAGTACCTATGTAGATGTAAATGTAGGGTATAATGTGTCACTTTGGTGATTTATGACCCTGGTGGGCGGGGCTTCCAGAATGATTTGACAGGTGGGTTGAACATCCGGTTTGCTGGGTGGGACTTCCATTGTGACGTATGGACTTCCTGTATGACGTGTGTTATGGCGGAACTTCTGGAATGACGTATGCATGTCCGGTGACTTTATAATTTATGATTGCATTGTTGTGTCCATGTTTGATGTTTTACAACAACTGATAAGCACCCCGGACGAGTGTTATAACAGGTGCGATATGTTTGATGTTTAACAATGGGGGTCTTAGAGTTCTGGAATGTTAAATTCCCAGGCAATAAATAAGTGCTATATCATTGGCAAGATGTTTGGTGTTTAACAAAAGGGTGCCAGGGTTCAGCAATTCTATAACCCCCGCCGCATTTTATGTTCTGACAAGTGGTACAAAAGATGTCCTACAACCAGTGGGTGTTAACCTTTCATGTTTTACAATGTGCGTGTAGCATGGTGTTTTTCCACAAGCACAGAATTAGGTGTGGGAAACATGCTTTTTTGTGTAAGATATAAAGAAGGGGTCGGGACTTACGATTTGAGAGTTTCAGGCCATTTTTCATTTTAAAAAGAGATGGGCCTTAAGATCAGATCTGCCCATGGTAATGGTCCCTAAATAACCACTAGTACAAACTGTAGTATATGCAGTTTGAAAAACATCCCATGTTTCACACAAGGTTTGTAGTCCAACAAAGCACTACAGTAAACAAACATCACATAAGCAATGCTATTATTTTGAAGGAACAATCAAAGCCTGGGCCGACCACACATTATGACTAGGTTGATTGTATCGTGGTTAGGTTTAAAATATTGTTAAAAATAAAAACAATGATTTGGGTACATGTGTATGTATGAGCAATGCTGATTTTTGTAATAAAAATGTTTGTTTCAAGTCAGCATTAACTTTTAAGTTGCATTATATGGCAAAACGTTACAAAGTTACCCGGAAGGTAGCATATAAATTTGCATGAACAACAGTGAATCATTGACAGGTCAAGATATGTTATTTCTGGTAAACAAAACTTTTGTAAACGCGTCTTATGAAATTGTACAACAGGGATCAACGCGAGATTGTTTTCTTCACATTAGTAGAAATGTTTAACAGGCAACGATGGTTACAAACTGTAGTATTTGCAAGTTTGAGAATACCTGTCTGTGTTAGTGTGGGCGGATGCTGGGACTTCCGTGTAAGATGTGCTCGTAATGACTTGAAGCAACTTGTGAAATCCGATTTTTGATTGTTGTATTATGGACTTGTGTTTGTTAAATGTTGAAGAGATTAATGGCGATATGGTGACAATAGCCAGTGTTTATATGTAAGCGGATGAGTTTGTCGTTAATAGATAAAATTAAATGACGTGATGTCACGGCTTTGCCGCAATAACTAACGAGACCGTGTTTCTACCGGATAGGAAGTATCAATAAATTTGGTTGTCACGTCAACAACTATCTGAACTAACTAGTTAAGCTTTATCCACAATTTTAATCATTGTAGCCGGTATAGTTCTAACGTGAAGAACGATGACGTGTAACCAATGATAAAGTTAAGAGGCGTGACCTGCTAGAGGCACCCCGGCTGCGATGTAAAGACAATATTAAATCCACGGCTTCCACAGAAGACAGCTGTTGTTTCCAGCGAGGAGTATGCCGTTTACATTGTAAGTACAAGTTATTTTATTTGAAATAATTGATTTGAATTGCGTTGCAATTACAGACACTAACAAACGACACATTTGAACTTTTTAAGAATGTGTAAATGAATTTTACGATTGAGCAATCCATGCGCTTTTATCTGTCTTTCATATTGTCTGTTTTATATCTCTGGTTTAGGTTGAGCTGAATTAAACCCAGCCGTGTTTGGTATACATATTTTTGGGCCTTCAAATCTTGGTAAGTAGACTTTTAACATTATTTTTAATCAGCTTTAAATACCTTTATGCGCTTGTTAACCCTCTTTGTATTTATTTCAGACCAAGTGACCAGCATCAGTGTCAGCTGGACTGTGCGGTTGTGATCTTACACAACCTGAACAGATCCTTTTTGTGTAAGTCTAATTATTTACAGACATTTTCAGTCTTGTACTAAAATGTTATTAACATTATGACAATATGCATACAGCTGAACCTTTGTACTCTATTTACCAACAAACAGATTGAGGAACTCCCGGTGATGATACAGAGTACATCACCATAACGGCTTCAGTTACGGACACCCCACCTTGTGGCTGCAAAGCGTCAGGGGATTTTTGTTTCATTGTCTTCTTTCATGCTTGAAAGCTGAAGGTAATACATATTTTACCGTCAACTCATCAAAACTATGATGTATGTAAATGTATGTTTGAGTTAGAATAATATTTTAACTGTAAGTGGATCGTTATTTACACGTTAAGCTAGAGAAATGGCAAAAGATATTGCTAACAACAGACCAGACGCGGAACAACCAACAACATCTACACAGAATCAACAGACCACATCCCAAAATACAAATGAACCGGCCATTACTTTGTTACACAGCAATGCACACAATAATCCTCAGATGCAAGGTTTGTTAACCGAGCTTAGTAGCCCCCGTTTTTCACATGATCTAGTTGACTCTCCTCCGAGCTCTCTGATGCAAACTCATTGCAATGATGGCGATGTTAGAGTTATACAACGTAATGCGTTTGACATTGTTGAATGCATTTACAAAATACTGGTGAAGTTGGGGATTTTGGCACATTCTATACAATCATTATGGCAAGCTTGGATACTTTGATTGTTAGAGCTTCAGACTTTGTACACGGGCCTGGTGATCGTCGAATCAACTCAATCTAATGTAGCAGATTGAGTTGATTGGTGAATCTCTGATATCACCCGTACATGTGACCATGAGAGCATATGAATATAATGAACGCACGTTTGGTAATTTACTTGAAAGTGTTATGCAGAGATATTGTTATGCAGAGATAATCATAATATTATATTATGATTGATGAATCACTAGAGCTGGTGGTACAAATTGTCAACAACCGTGAGGGTGGTGCCCCGCGACGTAAAGCTCAAACACTGTTGATAGAGCAGATTATCAATAAAAAAAGAAGGCATTTATATGTGGCTGTGAATAATGATTCTACATGTTTTTCCGTTTGTTTGGTGGGTATGTTGAACCCACAGTACACACATGCTGAGGCCCTGGTTAGTGGTCGTGAGTTACATACTTGAGCTGGTTTAGCGTTAGATGATTGTGTGGCATTCACAGATATTGTTCGGTTTGAAGAAATGACAGGGTGTAAAATTGTTGTGTTTCATCGAACACGGCATGGTCACTTTACCAAGTTTCAAAACAGCGAGGACTCCCACCCTAGAACCGTCTTTATGTACTTACACGATAACCATTTCTATGGTATAATGAATCTGAAGGGTTTTCTGGGTGTGTCATATGTTTGTGAGTGGTGTTATACAGGTTTTAACGCCCACGGTGATCATGGATGTAAACATAGCTGTAAGTGTCTGTCTTCATGAAGATTGTCATACCCAACCCCGTAACACAAAGCAGTGCCCAGACTGTAAGCGGATATGTTATTCTGACTTTTGTTATAGACAGCATAAACGCTTGAAGCACCACAAAGGTGTGGGTCGTTGGGATAGCAGGTGTGACCAGAAGAAATACTGTGTCGATTGCGGCCGTCATTACAATAGTATTACCAACTATAAAGTGCACAAGTGCACAGCTAACATGTGTCCCAATTATTGCGTGGATCTGGCGGTTGAAATTAATCATCAGTGTTTCATAAAACCCTCTAATCCCGAGGACCCCAGTGAGCGCTACGTATTTTATGATTTTGAGACAATTTTGCCAATCCGGTGAACGGTGTACACACAGCAAATTTTGTGTGCGCAATAAGCTTTAATAACGAGACGTGGTGTTCAGCCGGAGATGGTTGTGTTGCTGCTTTTTTCCAAAAGTTTAGGCAACCGAAATATAATGACTACACATTTATAGCACACAACTCGAAAGGTTTCGATGGTTACATCTTGATGCAGTACTTTGCTAACAATGGTATTGTCACAACACTTATTGCTAATGGTAGCAAGCTCATGATTTTTACAGACAGCACATTCAATCAGAGATACATTGGTAGTCATTGCTTCCTACCGATGAAGCTGGCGGCCTTGCCACGTGCTATGGGTTTTAAGGATTCAAAAAAAGGCTACTTTCCTTATAAGTTTAACATCAAGGAGAATGAGAACTATGTTGGCCCCTATCCGGAACCTCATTACTACGGTGTGAATACAATTATGGCTAAAGAAAAAGATGGGTTTTTGCAATGGTACGTAACTGTTTCTGCAGACCCCTTTGTCATGCAGTTTGAAATACTTACTGCGTGAATAATGTGGTCATCTTGAGAGAGGGTTGTATGCGCTACAGACTCGAGTTCCTGGAGTGTGGTGGTGTTGACCCATTCCGGTCAATTACGATTGCTTCGGCTTGCATGAAGGTCTTTTGCAACAGATTCCTCACCAAGGACACCATTGCATTGGTCCCCTCAGACAACTACAACCGTTGTCAGAAGACATTCTCAAACAGCTCAATCCAATAGCTTGAATATGTGGCGTCTGATGAGAATATATCAATACAGCACACCCTGAATAGGGGTGAAGTGAAAATCGGTGCCTACTATGTTGATGGATATGCTGAACGCGATGGAGTGTACACAGTCTATGAATTTCTAGGCTGTTTCTGGCACGGTCACCCAAAGTGTCATTTTTCAGCAAGCATCAATCCGGTGACGAAGATTCAGTACGGGTTGATGCACCAACAATGGCTGACAAAGCTTGAGGCTTTAAAAGAACAACACAACGTACATGTTCAATACATATCGGAGTGTGAGTGAAATCAGCTTAAAAACACATCCACAGATGTCAAAGATTTCTTGAAGACCTTTGATGCTCCAGAGCGCCTTGACCCTCGGGATGCTCTTTTTGGCGGTCGTACCAACGCAATTCATTTGAAGTTTACGGCTCGAGAAGGGGAGACTATTCAGTATAACGATGTCTGTAGTCTTTATCCATTCTGCAACAAGACAAAGACTTATCTAATTGGGCATTCAGACATAATCTTTCGAGATTTCAAGCCGCTAGACACCTACTTTGGTATTGTTAGGGCTACGGTGTGTCCACCGAAAGGCCTTTATCACCCTGTTTTACCGCACAGGGTCGGCGGTAAGCTGTTCTTTCCCTTGTGTAGATTATGTGCAGAGTCTGAAAACCAGGTGACTGATTTTTCACATACTGATTCAGAAATATCTTTAACTGGTACCTGGGTTTTTATTAAGCTGGTTAAGGCTGTTGAGAAAGGTTATCGCATTGTGAAAATATTCGAAGTCTGGGATTTCACCAGGACATCAGATAATCTTTTTGCAGATTACATGAGAACATTCCTGAAGCACAAGCAGGAAGCTAGCGGCTTCCCGCCATCTGTGGTTGACGATGATGCTAAAGACCAGTATATCCGTGAATATCATGAAAAGGAGGGTGTGCAGCTTGACAA
>JACXGI010007933.1:0-35350 GCA_016801175.1 Esox masquinongy
GACAACCTTCTCAATGATCTTGGCTATAAAAGGGAGATTTGATACAGGTCTATAGTTGTTCATTATAGATGCATCCAGTGTTCTCTTTTTTAATAGGGGCTTAATGGCAGCTGTTTTTAGAGACGTTGGGAAAATGCCTGATTGCAGAGAGCTATTAACTATTTGCTTTAGGTCCATTGTTATAGAGTTAAAAATTGTTCACTCCCATCTGGAGCGTTAGAGACGACATGGGGTAACATGAATAAGCCAGTCCCCAAATACCATTTTGGAGAGAGGATATCCCAGTGGAAAGTAGGATGCCCGCCAGGCAAAGACAATAATGTTTTTTTAAATCCAGTGCCCTTCGTTCACCTTCACACACCCCTGGGCCAGACTAGAGTTAATCATAGAGCCTACAGAAGAGATGAGTCTTGAGTAACACGTGAAGGTTGAGGAGGAGTCTGCATCTTTCACCTTCTCTCACCAGCACATCATTCCACAATAATGGAGCTCTGTCGCAGAAAGACCTGTCTCCAGCTGTTTCTTTAGAAATGGTATGTACAGTAAGCAGATCTGCTACTTGTGACCCTAGCATATGTGT
Source organism: Esox masquinongy (assembly GCA_016801175.1). NCBI lineage: Eukaryota > Metazoa > Chordata > Actinopteri > Esociformes > Esocidae > Esox > Esox masquinongy. The sequence continues at coordinate 581 of JACXGI010007933.1, forward strand.
CGGTATGTTCAAAAAGTTCAAAAGGTTTATTTGTCACTTGCAATAAGTTACAGCAATGAAATGCTTGGTTTTCCTACTCCCGACAGTGCAGTTAAAAGTTAAAAAGTAACAGTAATTATAATTTAAGAAAATAAGATGACAATCAATCAGTAATAACGCTATACAAAAACACACATCAATAATAATAACTATACAACTGTAGTGCAATGTAAAAGTGACTGGTGTGCATGATATAAGTGGCAGATGTGCATGGACTATGGATGGAAGGGAAGAGGGGTTCCCGAGTTGAGCAGCCTTACAGCCTGTGGAAAGAAGCTGTCCCGTAGCCTGTTTGTTTTGGACTGGATACTCCTGTACCTTCTGCCTGACGGCAGCTTGGTAAACAGTCCGTGGCATGGGTGGCTGGGATCTGTGATGATCCGTTTGCTCCTCCTCCTACACCTCTCTGTGTAGAGATCTTGCAGGGATGGCAGGTCAGACCTTGTGATGCTCTCTGCTGTTTTATTCACCCTCTGAAGTGCTTTACGGTCGGGGGCGGTGCAGCTGCCATACCAGGCGGTGACACAGCTGGTCAGGATACTCTCGATAGTGCATCTGTAGAAGTTGGTGAGTATCCTGGAATCCATGTCAAATCTCCTTAATCTGCATAGGAAGAAGAGCCGTTTCCTGGCCTCCTTCACCACAAAGTTAGAGTGATGAGACCAGGTCAAGTCATCACTGATGTTGACCCCGAGGAACCTGATGTTGTGAACCCTCTCTACTGCAGACCCATTGATGTGTATGGGGGCGTGGTCTCCCCGCCGCTGCTTCCTGTGATCAACAATCATCTCCTTTGTTTTGCTGATATTGAGCTGGAGGTTGTTATCCCGACACCACAAAGTCAGTGACCTTACTTCGTCTCTATAGGCTGACTCGTCGTTGTCAGAGATTCGGCCTATGATGGGGATATCGTCTGCAAACTTAACGATGGTGTTGGAGACGTGAGTTGCCAGGCAGTCGTGGGTGAAGAGGGAGTACAGGAGCGGGCTCAACACACAGCCCTGGGGGGAACCAGTACTGAGAGTCAGTGAGGAGGAGGTGGCGTTGCCCATCCGCACCACCTGGGGTCTGCCCGTCAGGAACTTCAGGATCCATCTGCACATAGTGGGGTCGAGACCCAGATCTCTGAGCTTAACCGCCATCTTGTGGGGCACAATGATGTTGAAGGCTGAGCTATAGTCAATGAACAGCATTCTGACATATGTGTTCCTTTTGTCCAGATGAGAGCGTGCAGAGTGGAGGGTCAGAGCGATGGCGTCCTCTGTGGATCTGTTTTGTCTGTCGGCAAACTGTAGCGGATCAAGTGTTGCAGGCATGGAGTCTGTGATGTGTGTTTTAACTAGCCGCTCAAAGCACTTCATGATGATTGGTGTGAGTGCTACAGGGTGGTAGTCATTCATGCAGAGGACTTTTTGCTTTTTTGGCACAGGAACAATGATGGACCTTTTGAAGCAGGTGGGGACCACTGACTGACGTAGCGATAGGTTGAAGATATCAGTAAAGACATCAGCCAGTTGGTCAGCACAGACCTTGAGAACACGGCCTGAGATCTTGTCTGGTCCAGGAGCCTTACGGGTGTTAATCCTTTTTAGGGCTTTGCAAACGTCTGCCCTGGTCATTTGGAAAGGACAGCTGTCCTGGTCCATTTGAGTATCCATGCCAGGGATGATGTTCTCAAAGCGAGCATAGAAAGAGTTCAGTTCCTCTGGGAGAGAAGCCGGCACTTCCCCCACACTACCTGTATTGCCTTTATAGTCAGTGACGGTTCTCAGACCACTCCACATGTCCCTGGTATTGGAGCCCTGGTTGAGAGATTCTACTTTGACTCTGTATATACTTTTTGCAGTTTTTATTGCCTTCCTGAGATCACACCGGGATTTCTTATAATTGTCCATGCTGCCGGAGTTGAATGCTGCAGTCCGTACCTTTAGCATGGCACGGATACCACTGTTGACCCACGGTTTTTGATTAGGAAATGATTTTGTAGTTGTACGTGGTACAACGTCGTCAATACATTTGCTGATAAAACCGGTCACTGACTCTGTGTATTCATTGATACAGCAGGACTAATTCAGAGAAATACATGAGCAAGTCCATTTAATTTAATATTTCTGCCCTATAACACTTAGCCAGTGTAGAGAGGTTAGTACTGGAGTAATGTGTTCAAATGTTCACTGTATAGTTAAAATTCCAGTAGCCATATTTAGCAACAATTGAAGTTTATTTCATGTTTTATCAGGGTAGACAGAAGAGTATTGCAATAATCTAATCTTAGTAATAAAAGCGTGCATCAGCTCTTCTGCATAATTTCTCAACCAAAATGTATTTGATTTTTGCAATGTTCCAAAAATGGAAAAAAATGCTCTGGAAATATGTTCAAAAGAGAGATCAATGTTGAAGGTAACGCCAAGGTCTCAGTTTTTTGGGGATATGACTGGAAATCTGTGTTTCTTTTAACCTAAAATTAGCATTCCCATTTTTTGCGCAATAAAAAAATTTCTGTCATCCACTTCTTAATATCTGAAACACATGCTTCCAGGATAAGCAATGTTTTTTTCACAGATGGGTCAAGTGTGACAGTTTTTCGAAGACACATGCACATACAGTCATGACAAAAAGTAACTAAACCCTGCTAAAAATGTCTTTTTTCTTTCTTTTTTTTTTTTACATATTTGGGAATATCTTCATGTAAACACTACTGACAGATGAAGAGTAACCTAATTTAACAAAAGAAAAGGAAATATTATACTTTGGAATTAACTTAACTTTTTCTTGTAACAATTTTTTTTTTGCCCACTCTTCTTTACGGTACTGCTTCAACTCATGTTTCAGGGCCCTCCATACTTTCCAAAATCCTTGCTCACATTTACTTTAACTTTATCAGAAATGTAATTGATCAAATACATTATTTTTCCATTGGCTTGATATTGTTTACATTAATCCCGTTAAGTGTAGTATTCTTTAATTGGAAATCAAAATAATCAGCGCTGCTGAATTACACTTGTGTTCTTATTGGTTCTTACTATTGTGGACTCAAGCTAACCCTATACTTCGGTGCTGCTTTGGAGAACCGTGGAGTGACGCACGTTTTAAGGCTCCGCCCTCGAGCGAAACCTTGGGTCAAACGCCGTGTTTTTAGGGAGACTCATCCGGCGTTACTACCGGTAACTATGGTAACCCCGTAGTCTTTTCCGCCAATTACAATTGGCTATGTTCAGACGTTTCGCCATCTTGAATAGTATAATTTGCAGACAGACGTCCACACAGTCGCCTAAATATACAAACAACCAAGATAACTAATCATGAATGGCTCTAACTCTCGAAATAAGACGGCAGCCACTGTTAAAGGTCCGGACACTGATGCGGGCCCAGCTGCAAATCCTAGGGAGCGAAAGTCCGGCGGAGGTGTGTTGAAGAGACTCAAGTCACGAAGAAATCAAGCTGATCAACAACGGCCTGTTGTTACAGAGGAAGAGCTCAGGGCGCTAGGAAGAGACATCACACCGGACGACGTCCTTGGTTTGCGTGCTGTTACACGGGGTAACGTTGTGTATAGAGCGGTTGGATTTGAGCTGATTATTAATAGTATTAGAATACTAATGGAAGTTAATTAATTAATGTATTTAAGCTGGCTAGTCCATCTGGCTTACTTCGTTATGTGTCATTAATGTATCACAACACTGCATATCGTTAGTTGAATCGTTTTGTATCCTGTTACTCCATTCTAGTTGAGGGACGATTAGTTGGCGGACTGCAACATCGACATCACTAATTAATCGCACCTCTACCTCACTATTTCGTGGTGAACTAGTTCCTGTAGTTATCTACTGTATCTACATCTTCATCAATCCGTCAACACAACATATTTCTAGATTGTATGTGCTTGCTGTTAACTACAAGTTTACTTACAGATTATCTATGTAAACCTGAGGACAATGTCTACAATATTGACTTCACACGTTTCAAGATTAGAGATCTGGAGACTGGGACAGTCCTCTTTGAGATCGCCAAACCTCACAACTGTGGTAAGTTCAAATATATCTTCCTGACATTAAATGTTTATTTTGTGCCACACCGCTTTGCCACTGTAATCGAGGGGTCTGGAATAATAATTTATTGACCGTCTATAGCGCGTTTCATAAAATCTCTTGGCGCTTCATAACAAACGACATGTCTAGCTTTGACCGCAACTAAAGTAGCTAAATGGCTGAATTTTACTTGCAGAACGTTCGAAAGGCTGACTGAAAAGTTATGTGCGTTGGACTCTATGTCACTATGGACTCCACCATCCAACGGTTTAAATTTGTTGTTGTTTTCTTTGTCGCACTACCTGGGAAGACAACGGTTTTTTTTTAACCTCCGTATGATAAGTACAGTTAGGCAAACTCATGAAGTCAGAAAACTATTTTTGGAATTAAAGCCAGAAACCCGTGACTGACCACGCACAGAGAACAGCTAAAGCCATTTCTTTGAGTGTGTATCCCCCTAAGATGGAAGGGTTCAGGTCAAGGCTTGAGTGGAGAGAAGTGGTAAGAAGATGGTAGATGAGGGTGATTGAGTTTGCTTATGATCTGTGAAAGCCTGATCTTAGAGCCATTGGACTTCTCTTCTGTTGTGTGTGGATTTGGGTGCTTCCTCAGCAGCTCTGTGCACCAGAAGGCCCAGAAAGTTCAGAATAGTAACCTTCTCTCTTTCAGAGTTCAGAATAGTAGTCTTCTCTCTTATTCATCACTGCTGTTTTATATCTAATATAAAAGATCTGGGAACTAGCAGCCACATAAAACAAAAATGTAGTGTCTACTGTGTCCAGACCAGATGCATTTATCTAGGGTAAACGTCCCTATTAAAACCACCAAATCTGCTTTTCAGACATTTTTTTTTAAATATATACTGCCCCAAATTAAGTGAGAACATTTTAGTTGAAATGAAGGTCAAATCTCTCAATTGAAGTGTAAATCAATCATTTATACCAATTTCTAATGTTTTTATTGTTAAATTTTGGTAAAATATGTTGAAAGTCTGGTATGGGTAGACTAATGAATGGGTACCTAATGAACCCTTTAAGCCTATGGGTGTTTCAAATAAGCCCACTTCAGATTTGTTGATATAATATATATCTATATCTATATCTCTATCTATCTTAACAATACAAACCTGTTCTATTCAAATCTGTAATCTCTTGGCCTCTCAATTGCTATTTTCATTTTGTGTCCGCACCTATCCAATGGCATTTGAAATAGGCGTGACCATCCTTTTTGCTGTGTTGTCAACACAGGAAAAGCTAAACTTACAACATGTCTTTGGAATGTAGCCAAAAAACTATTTATGAACAAAATCAAAACTATAGTGGACATTTCTCTTCAGTAGTTCATATTTCAATGTGTTGTCATGTTGTCTGTATCTATATCTGTGGAGTGCTGTTGGCATTTGAAATTGGCCAAAATTTCTGGTTCAGTCAACTGGTTGAAAGTACAGATGTTTTTATGAAGATTTCTGAAGACCAATTGACTAAAAGAAAAACTGTTTGCAGGTTCAGTACTAATGTTCTAAGGATAGTAAATGATTTAATTTCAGGATTTACATTTAAACTGTAACTTTAATTGATTTTCAAATGTTAATCACATTTAGGGTAGTAGTTTGAAAGCATTGTAAAAACCCATTTTAAAACCATTCAGTTCACTTTGAAGTGACATTAAAACATACAGTTCATGGTGAGGAGACATCAGTCAGAACATATTGACGCTCATGTATCATTAGCCTATAATTTAAGCAAAATAAACAAAAATCATTTCTGCAATTTCTACTTTCTCCTAGGCTAAACGTAGGCCTGTGCTGTTTGATATTATTTTATTGTTATAGTTATCTTAGTAGCGTAACACAACAGGTTATAGGGTGGTCTACGCTTTATTTTGTTTGTTTCAGTCTTTGCCCACGTTATGGTGGCTTTGCTTGCCGGTCTTATGCTAAGTCCGATGGATTTCAGATTTTCAATGACCTTATGATTGCACAAATTTAGAATGGTCCAAGTCACTCCAGCTCGGCTTTGCAGAGGATGAACTTGAGCTCTACAACCTAAGTCTTGTCCCTGGATGGGAGGAAGGCCTAAAGATAAAAAATATATATATATATTGTTAATGTTAGGATAGAATGCAGGCCTATCCAGAATGACTTGACCTATGCAATAGGACTGATATTTAGATATGGTATTAATTATCAGAATTATGGAGCTGATTAATCAGGTGAGGGGAAAATTTGGGAGAAAAATGGTTCAAAAGTCATAGGGAAGAAAATCCCCATGGAAACACAATCAAGTGGGCTTAATGGGAGCAGGTGGGCTTAAAGGGAACATCAGTGAATTTGTGGTTAGAAAACAGAATATTTTATTCTATGCGCATTACTTAAAAAAACAACCGGGTAAAAATGTTAATTAAAAAAATAATAAAAATAAACAATCTCATTAATTGTCTATTTAACTGTATAATAATAATATAATATAATATAATATAAACTGCACATAAAAATGTAAACTATACCTGCTTATCATGTTTTATGTCATTGCAATGAACCATACTATGCAGCTACTGTATTGATGCTGCATGTGGTCTGTTTGCTAGCATGTTAAAACTAATTTTGATCAAGTTTTGTTTTTTTTGCGACTTCTTCTCAGTGTGTTTTTTAAAAGACTAAAACAGCCAGAAGCGAGTAAGTCCAAATGTGTATTTGCTAGTTCACTTATTAAGTGGCTAAATTAATCATCCTTAAAACTGGAGGTTAGGGTATCATTTTCAGATGTTTAAGTGTGGTTGAAGAAAATGTCTCTGACCTCTAGATGTTTTTAATGTATTGTGTGTTCTATGTCCACACAAACGTTTTCATGCTGACCTCTCGCTTCAAGGGTTTTTTTCTTGTTAAATAGAAATTCAATTGAATAAAAGTACTTGCTTTCCTCTGCATTTGAGAAGTCTGAAGTTTGGATACAGAGGAAAGTACTTTTATTCAACACTGGTGTCTTGTTAGTTACTCCTCTCTGACTGCTTGTTCCCTCTAGCACAGTTGGCAGGCCTGTGCAATTTCGTACAGACAGCCTTCATGCTGTCTCGGTGTCTCTTGTTCACTTTTCTCTAACACTTGAAATTTTGGATAGGGGAAAGACAGGATGAGAACAGAATAGCACAGATTAAAATGCTCTGTTATTAATCTATTTTAAGTATTATTTTAGATAAACCAAACAAGCCTAGTAATTTCCTCAATGGTAAGTGTAGTCCTTGCACACATTTTCTAGACCGAATTTTAAGTTGAAGTCAGAGATGACACGTTGACAATTACATTTGAAATCTTCTCTTTATCAGATCCTGAATACGAGGAGGATGGTAATGGAGAAGGAGACACCAGTGCTGGACGCTTTGTGAGATATCAATTTACACCGGCTTTCCTCAGACTGAGAACTGTTGGTGCAACGTAAGTCAGTGGATAATCCAGGAAACTTGAATGATCATTATTAGATATGAATCTTTGTTTAAAAACCACAAAGCTACTGTGGTCTACACTCTGCTTCCAGATTTAGTCTTAATTTAAGCACTGTTACGCTATTGGATGCTTATATTCAGTGTGATCCTTTTCTGTGGTTCCCAACCCCCTCATAGAGACCCCTCAGCCATTCCATCTATTAGATGTAACCCAGAGCTAGCACACCTGAATCAACTTAACTAATTAACAAGTCCTTACATGTTGAATCAGGTGAGCTAGTTCAGGGCAAAAACTAAACTGTGGGATGGTTAGGGGGTCCCCAGGAGAGGGGCGGGAACCACTGCTTTAAAGAGTCATGTTTCCTAATGAGGTATTAATGCTTGTGTGGCTTACCAGCATAGGAAACTGAGTTTTTCAGACTTGACAGAGTTTTTGGTATAGCCCTCATACCACCCTTAACACCTTGGTTGATAAACACATGGCTGGAAACAAGACCCTAACATCCTCCTCAGTGTCAAAAAAATCTAGGATTATACTGTAGTCTCCCAAATAAATAAAATGTAGTCATTTAATTATAGTCACAACATAGTTATTTTCAGCATGTCCCTACAAAAGATTTCTTATTCTTCCCTCTCTTTTTCAGTGTGGAGTTCACAGTTGGGGACCAGCCCGTTAACAGTTTTCGCATGATAGAGAGGCATTATTTCCAGGATAAAGTTCTCAAGAACTTTGACTTTGACTTTGGATTCTGCATTCCAAACAGCCGCAACACTTGTGAACACATCTATGAGTTTCCCCAGCTCCCCGAGGACCTCAGTAAGTCCACTGGCAGTGCCAGCACACCGTTATACTGCAATGACCCCTCTCACTTTGTTGTAAGCCCTGTGTCCCTACAAGCTGTAGTTCAGACTGGCCACAACATAGCGGGCCATGTCTTGTTTATACTATACACATCCATACAGAACCAGTCGTGCCACTCATTACGTCATTCTGTTCCCCTCCAGTAGGCTTCTCTTGGGGCGTTTTGTGTTTACTTATGAAGTAATTTAAAAACTGAAAGTCCTTATTTTTTCTCCCTTTCTTTAAAGTTCGCCTAATGGTGGAGCATCCGTATGAGACACGGTCAGACAGCTTCTACTTTGTGGACAACAAACTGATCATGCATAATAAGGCAGACTATGCCTATGATGGTGGCCAGTAGGATGGCTGAAGATGGTGTGCAACTCGAAGCAGGGATTATATTACCCCAGACAGAACCACCATGTAGCCCTTTTGGTAACGGGAGTGTACTTTCTCCACTTCAGACATTCCAACAAACTTTACCAGTCCCAGGTTTGGGAAAAACAGGTCCGTATCTGCCTTCAAAACCAGTTACTTCATTTATCTGATACCTCATACTCTTCTGTTGCTGGGACTAATATGAAACTCTTGTCAGTCACTCTTTGTTAACGTTGAACATATTTTTCTTATGTGATCATGGTAAATGTACTTCTTAATTCAATGAGTTCAGTATTTGTTGTAATGTTTGTTTCTGTGCTTTTTTAGTCATGCATTTAGTCATGTATTGTGCCATTTCTTACCAGACAGCTCTACAGATGGAAAAGGGAAGTTTACATGATCCCAACCTGAATGTTGAATACCAGGCACCATTTGACCCCGTATGATGAACACTGGTTGAAGTTGGCCAGGTTATATACTGTTTCATCACAACACAGTTGAAAGATGGCACAGTTGGATGAAAGCTCATTATGACTATGATACTACCTAATTTGACTGACCACATTTTTTCTGGTCATTAATTCATTTATTTGTACTACTCTTTCTATTCAAGTAAAAATCATTCTCCTTGCTATGTCTTCCCTCCTCAAATTTGGGCTAAATACTCTGCTTTGAGAATAACGGATGCTCCAGGATTTTGCCTTGATAAAAACTTGTAATATTCATATTTGGTTTCTCGTGGCATTTCTATATCTGTATATAACCAATAACCCATATGAGGATAAAACATTTTTCTATTAACTGCTTTGGGTAGAAATGACAGACAACCTCCCTGGTCTTAAAAGCGTGTTTGTTAATGCTGAAGTGACACTAAATTTCCCGACACTAAATGAAACCTACCCCATGTGCCTTGTATTCACACTGATCAGCTTAGGTGGCTTTACTGTGTGTGAGAGAAATCCCTGTCACATCCAGCTGTCGTTCAGCTGTTCGCCGCTACACAGATCTTCAACAACAGCCTTGTGGCTGGGGGAAACTTTGAATTAAGTACAAAGCTATGAATTATGTCTGGTGTAAGGAATTACAATGTTAATCACCTTAGAGACATGATATTGTATGTTCATTGCCATTATTCATGAAAGATCTCTGATGGTATCCACTATTATTCTGTATTTCCAGTAACCCCTTCAAATTAAGTAGTAATGAATTTTACAAAATTGGCACTACAGATATGATTTTTCATTTATTAGGTTGGACGCATTTGAGCCCCATTGATTTTTATTTGAGCATATTTTAATGATTGTAAAATTGATGAATTTGTTTAATGACTAATCTCAGTAATATATGTATTCAACATTTCTATCAAGTTAGCTGTCTTTTGATTCAGGGACCATGTATTCCATATCAAAAATAATCTTTATCTTTGGCTAGTTACTAGCCCAATAATGTATTGTAATGTATTGTAGCCAAACCAACTGTTTTAACATCCAAGGATCTTGCTTTTAGAGGTCTACTGGCTCTAGCAGTTAAAACCGCAAATTACTCTAAACATAAACTGATTCTCATTTACTACAGAATTCAAGAAACAAAGCCTTGTACTTAAAACATTTACATCTGACCATGTGTTTCACTTACAACATTGTTCTGGCAACCTTTCATTGCACAAGGTTTGACGATGCTAGACCTATCATGATAAACCAGGTGGTTTCAATTCTGAATGGCCATTGGCTGAAACCTGTGGTATATGTAAGCAATGAGGCACAAGGGAGTGTTCTATGTGGTCAGTGCACCACAGTTAAGAGCTTTTCTTAGGCACGATTCATCGATGAGTGCCTAGACAGTTTTGGTATTTTGGAACTGTATCACAAGTCTCTGAGATGCCTTGTTGCTCTTAAACAGGTTACCAACGCAATTAGAACAGTAAAAAGTTATTTGAAGCCATGCTCGTGGTGTACAGTCTCATATACCACGGCTATCAGTATTCAGGATTCAAACCCCTGGTTTATAAGAGACTGTATACCACCTGTATTTCGTCACATACTTTTTTATTTCTTGCTAATTGCAATGTTAACCGGTTCATTATACATGTAGTAATAAGGCATCTCGGGTCGGTCGTATATTGATAATATACAACAGCTTAGTGCTATGTCCAGGCACTCAGCAAGGCAGTGTGCCTTAGAACAGCTCTTCCTTGTATACTGGCCATATACCACAGCTTTTTGTGCCTCATTACTTAATTAGAACAGGTGGTCACAGTAAACTATTGCTGTATAATAGAAATATGACTCTGTAAACCCTAATGCTATAGGTGGTGGAAATGTAACAGTTGTATTGTTATTGCTTTTAGATTATATGAAAGTATACTTCCAAAGGTTTCCAAAACTGAATCACAAGCAAGGATCATTAACAGGGTGACAAAGCATTAGAGATTTTGTACAATGTCTTACACTTTTGTCAATGCATCAACTGAGAACCAATGAGGGAGCCCTCGTTAGTGAATGAGAGCTACTGTAGCTGTGTGCTTGGTGAGGATCTGGTATGAACCTGAAGCCTACCTAACATTGCCTTTTATGCTCAATTGAATATTTTTGGTTTCTGCAAGGTGGAGGAGAGGAATAAAAAACAAGCAATTAATTAATTGTTGTTGGGTGTCATAACTGGATTTAGTAATCAATCTACCACTACATTGAAGGTAGCCTAAAACCTTATAATTTAATTATTTTACCTCAGGCATAAACTACTGGTCAAAAGTTGTAGAACATGCCAATTTTTCCAGTATTTATTGACATTTTAGCAGTTCAAGTCCAGTGAATAACCTGAAATGGTACAAAGGTAAACGGTAAACTGCCAGAGATTACAAAAAAAGTTTAGGTTACAAAAAATCTGATCTGAAAAATAATGTACATTTCAGTGTTATAAAAAAGGCCTTTTTCAGGGAATGATAATGGATCAACAACTTTTTCAACAGCTGTTCTGCAGCAGTGGAAGTAAATTAAGCTCTTGAAAGTTGATGCTAACAATTCCTACAGGTGTCCTAACTTTTGTTGATTTTCTTACAAACTCTGTCTGTATAAAAGCAGTGTTGGAACAGACTGTTACTACACCCTCTTAAGCATTATTTGGACAGTACCGCACTGCAGGAAGTAGAATATTACTATCATAATAGTGAAAAAAGGGCAATTAAGAAAGACAGACAGACCATTACAACCCTTAAAAGTGTAGGTCTTCAAGAAATTAAAAGAAAGCATAAGTGTCAGTGAGTACAGTTTTTTTACACTATCAAAAGGTGCTTGGAAACTGACAGGAAGAGGTCTGGCAGATCCAAAGCCACCATGGAATCAGTAGACAAGTTTCTGAGAGTCAACAGCTTGCATGATAAGCGGCACAAAGGACAACAGTTTTAAGCACAGCTTAACAATGGTCGAAGTGGCAGTTGAGTGGCAGTAAGAAAGCCATTGCTTAGATGGCAAAATAAGAAAAAGAGGCTTGCCTGGACCATGAAGCACCGCCAGGGGAGTACTGTAGACTAGAATGTCTTATGGACCAATTAATCAATTGGTACATGGTCGAGTAGGCGAAAGGATGGTTCCTCAGTGTGTGACACCAACTATCAAACAAGGAGGAGGGAGTGTGATGGTCTGGGGCTCTTTTGTGGGCTACAGAGTTGGCGACTTGCACAGAGTGAGTGGCACCCTTTACCAAAATGGCTGTCACAGCATTTTGCAGCACCATGCAATACTCTCTGGTGTACACCTAGTTTTTCAGGGGTTCATAATACAGCAAGATAGTGACCCCCATTTTTTTAAACGACTAGCCCTTAATCTGTCCCCAAAAAACATCACTCTTGTTTTGTTTTTTTCCCCCCAATGTTATGATACCTAATTTGTGATTAAGGCCATGAGTCATTGCAGCAATTCCCAGCAAACTTGGGACAGTCTATGTTGAGCTATGTGTCTCCAAAGCATGTGATGCCGCTCTGATGCATGCCATTCTCATGCAGTCGCCAAGCCATCACAAGGAGTTGCTAGAGCGAGATAAAGCAAGGCAACCATACTTTATTACTAATACCAAACCTGGATGGTGCTGACCAATAGCACCCCCTGCCGCAGGACCAGTGAGATAATCTGTGCATTTTTATTTTCATACAGGTTGGAGGCTGAATCATGATATAGGTATGCTTGACAAAGTGTGGAATTTCTGACATAAAATCTGCATCTCGTTTCTTCTTAAGAAAAATCCTACTGGAAAATTTGCTTCAATCTGCTTTTTATCTGACCAATTCTCACCCAGGAACTCGCTTGTATGATCTAAGAACAATACATGTCTCCATGTGGTCGTACATCTGGCAGGAGATTAGGATGGCCCTAGTACCTAACGTCTGTAGTAATGACAGTAGTTTACGGGTTTAACTTCGTTACCCGTGGTGCATTGCGTTCTACACGTGCTTGATCCAACATGGCAGCGCCCATTGGAACGGCGGTTGAAGACTCAAGCAGTGAAGATGATCTAGAAAGGTTTAAGGAAGCAACTTGGAGTTTTCCTACGTGTGGTAATAATGGTACACACAATACCGATACGACAGGTAAATTCAGATTTCCATTAATGTAACTTTGCTGTATTAGGGATTGAAATAGTTGGCTAACCAACAACAAAAGTCGGATGGGAGATAGCTAAAGAAGTAATCTCTAGCTGGCGAGTAAACGTTATCTTAACCTCATCCATAGCAAATGACTGTACTAACAGTAATGTTGTAAATATTTTTCTTTTCTTAGATGGGGGGAGCAAGCTATCCCGTCGGTAAGTTTTCTTTTTTCTGTATGTCCTGCTACCCACAAATTTAGTGGACGCAGTTTATAGCTGGAGACTTGATACATATAAGACGTAAATTACCCATTGATTTTCGAATAATTTAACTTTATGAATGCCTCATGAGTTTTAACTGTGTTAGCCCACCGTAACCTACAATATAAGCCTGTTTGAATTTACAATACAAAGATTTTGTAAATGTAAACTAACACTATATCCTCAATTTAGCCATTGGTTAGTCATTGTGTGTAACCGATTCGCTCTGACCTCACCACGAATATGTGAGTGGTTCTGACTGGCCCATCTCTCAGCATATATATATATATATAAAAATTATTATTTAAAACATACTGTGTCTGTAGGACATTGGGTCATGTAATACATTCATGCCCTAACAACCCCGAATTTGCCTAATGTTCCAACAGACCTTGTCCTTTAATAAAGAAGAACTTGTCCTTCTTTATTTTTGTTATTCACCATGACAAGATGAAATTGTCTCACTTTTTAGCTTTGCACTTTGCACTAATCATCTTTTATGTGCCATGGTCGACAGTGTGTCTGTGTCCAAACATGAACATGATGGGAATGAGCTTCAAACGACACCAGAGTTCCGTTTGCATGTTGCAAAAAAATTAGGGGCGATCCTTGACAGGTATTTATTTTTTTGTCATGGAAAAATGTTTAACATTGAAATGAATCATTAGTTTTACTATAGCTACGTCAAACTGTTATAGCTTTTGCCTCATTTTATCTTCAGCTGTCATTTGGAGTCACTTGCTGCTGTAGCTAAGTATACTATTTGATTAGATGCATTTCAGTGATACCTGCAGAAACTTCAAAACCCCCACCTTGCATTAAGTCAACCAAATGTGAAGATGAAGAAGGTAAGGGTTTATCTAGAAATCTTTTAAATGTAAACTGATTACAGTAGTTACAGAATGTATGATGTGTGATATACAGTGAGGCTGAAACATATTGTATATAGTGAGACGTTGTTTAGGCTCTGTAAACCATTTTAAATTGAAATTATACACTGCTCAACAATTAAGGGAACACTCAAAACACACATCTGGTTTTGATGAACGAAATGTATTAAAGATCAAAATCGTTACTGTACATTGCGTAATTTGTTGAGAACAAAATTACGTAACAATGGTCAATGGAAACCAAAATCACCAACCGATTGAGGGCTGTATTCAAACTCACACCAAAAATCAAAGTAAACAATTGAAATAACAGGCTGTTCCAACTTGCAAGAATTTCTTCACGGCAACTCGTATTGTGACTCAGTAGTGTGTATGGCCTCCACATGCCTGGAGGTTTAGTCAGGGCACCATTGGTTAGCACATGGAGGTCTGTACGACCCTCCAAGGATATGCTTCCCCAGACCATCACTGACCCACTGTCAAACCGGTTATGCTGGATGATGTTGCAGGCAGCATAACGTTCACCACGGTGTTTCCAGACTTTCATGTCTGTCGCGTGCTAAGTGTGAACCTGCTCTCATCAGTGAAGAGAACGGGGCGCCAATGGTGGGACCTGCCAATTCTGGTGTTCTCTGGTGAATGCCAATTGAGCTGCATGGTGCTGGGCCGTGAGCAGAGGTCCCATTAGAAGACACCGGGCCCTCATGCCACCCTCATGGAGTCTGTTTCTGACAGTTTGGTCAGAAACATGCACACCAGTATCGGGCTGGAGGTCATTTTGTGGGGCTCTGGCAGTGCTCCTCCTGTTCCTCCTCGCACTAAGGAGCTATACTGCTGCTGCTGGGTTGATGCCCTTCTACGGCCCTGTCCAGCTGTCCATGTGTATTGGCCTGTCTTCTGGCATCTCCTCCATGCTCTTGAGACTGTACTGGGAGACACAGCAAACCTTCTTGCGATGGCACGTATGGATGTACCATCCTGGAGGAGCTGGACTACCTGTGCAACCTGAATGTGCTGCAGGTACCGCCTCATGCTACCAGTAGTGACAATGACACTAGCAAAATGCAAAACTAGAGAAGAATCAGTCAGGTAGGACAAGGAAAGAGCCACCACCTGCAAAACATTCCCTTTTTGGGGGTTGTCTTGCTGTTGCCTCTCCAGTGCACCTGTTGTCACTTTAATTTGCACCAAAACAGATGACATTGATTCACAATCGCTTATGCTTCCTAACTGGACAGATTGATATCCCTGAAGTTTAATGGACTTGGTGTTATACTGTGATGATTACGTGTTTCCTTCATTTTTTGACCTGTGTACAATGACTATGAAGTTGTCAAATTGGAGACTGATTGGTGAAAGTTTTGTCAGATATTCATAGCATGCAATGACTACATCAAGCCTGTGCCACTACAAATTTGTTGTATTCAGTATATTTAGGATATATCATAATATGAGGGATATGGGACCAAATACTCAGGTTTTGACTAGTTTGATAGACTAGTCTTGTGTTGCGTGTTTTATTTCTCATCTGTCTACTGTATATGAATGAAAAAAATCCTAAAATTAAAATGGACAGTTAGCCCGTTTAACCTAATTTGAAATCCAAAGTTCTGGAGTACAAAACATGAGGCTGGAAGGGTTTTGATGTTATGTTCTGGTTTTGAAGGTTTCCGGCTGTTCACTACGTCCATCCCAGGAGAATTTTCCATTGAACAACCTCCTCCTGTTAGACAGAGGACTGTTCCCAGCTCAAGGTGATGCTTGTTTCTGTGGTGTTTTTTCAAACTTTAAAGGATTGTTTCAAAACCTCTCTCCACCATCCATTTTACTTTGTGACTCTGAAACCTTATAGTGGTTGAGGAGATATCAATTTGTTATTGGATTGGTAGGATAGTGTCTTTCTCTCCTCAATATCTCACTTTTATACAGGATACTTATGTGTATCTTGTTAGATTTATTTAAATAACTGTACACATTTATTCATTATTACTGTTGAACTTTTTCAAAGTAGGCCAGAGGGGAAGAAAAACCTTATGAATTATCACTTTCAGGCAGAAATTCTTATACAATAGCAAGTCATGTTTGAAATCTCTCCTATTTTATTATTCCATTATAAACTGTTTACCATTTGTTTCTGCATGCAGTGACAGTGACAGTGAGATGGAGATGAGACTTAGAGAGGCGGCGGTGTCAGTCACAGACCTCGTATCATCAGCTCTCCCACTGGCAGTTATACCCTCCCTCTCAGAGTCACCCGGCTCCAAGAAAATAAAGAAGAAAAAGAAAAAACACAGGGGCAAAGCAGAGGAGGCAGAAAGACAGGACAGTAACATCAGCCATGCCCCAAAAAAAAAGAAGAGAAGGAAAACTTCCCAGGGGGACTGTGGGGTGGTAAAGAACGGTGGAGAATCCTCTACTGATGCAAAAACAGAGGAGGATCAGAAAAGGCCAGAGGAGGACAGTCAACCCCGGAAGGCCAAGAAGAAAAAGAAACAGAAAGTCTCAGATTAAAGGGTAGAAGAGAATGTAGAAAAGCGCTGAAAGCTTTCTGGACTATACACTTTTCATATTACAGAATTAAAATTAGGTTTATTTTGATATTATATTGTAAAACACTGGAACCCTCCCATACAGGCCAGTGTGATGCAAAGCTCTTATGGTGGACTGGTGTGCTGTTATATATACTCACACACATACTTCTTTGCATTTGTTCTTACATGGCAGTTCATGCAATGTTCTTTTCTTGGAAAATCACAGCAGTTTGTACTGTTTTGTGTTTCTTGTCTTCCTGGAATGCATTACCAAAATTTGTAATAAGCCTTCCACCAAATTTCATTACCCTTTTCTCTGCCCAAGGCAATATCTGTACTATGCCATGTTTTTATAAAGAAATCAGATTACACTGAGGATATGTTGCGTGTGCATTTATTGGAGATATATGTTGCATGTACTTTTTGTTTAACAATTTCACAAAAGGACACTTTATCTTTACATTAATAGAGCTGATGGAGTCCCAGCAGCCTAACATTAGTAGTATTATGCTTTCATAAGATGCTGTGCTTATCAGAAAGCAGAACTATCACCTTATTGTGACAATAGGAGAGTTAGAATACCAGTTATCAGCCATGAGCTCAGTGTAGAAAAGGTGTCACAGATGTGGTTTCAACAAGGTGCTGGGGTTGGTAGTTGGAATAGTAGTGTTAAATCCCCAGCAGTGTCCTTTTCACTGGAAAACTTTTGAATCAGCCAGAATCATCTTAAGGTTTGAGCAACAGCAGGTTTACACCCGAAGCCCACACATTCCAAACCTTGTCTTTGGCCACTCCATTTTCTGAAATATTGCACTTCATCCAGTGATAATATTCGCTGGATATTTCCTATCCAATATTCTCAAATAAAGAATCCAGCAAGCATGAATCCTTGGGTTGCGAATGTTCCTGAAGGGACTGTTACATGAGCACTCAGGTGCGCACTAATGATGAAATAATGTGCACATTGCATGTTGGGTGGAGACGATGTTGAATATTGCCTCTGCGGTTTCAGTTATCCATTATTCATTGCATGATATTGTTGCCCAATGCTTTATTGTTCAAACATTGATGACGCTAGTTGGTTATGAGGGAAATCTGATTTATGTAACTGACTGCAAGCTACAGGGTAATTTGCTAAAGAAAATGTTGTAGGCGACTTATCTATCGCACAGCTTGATTCTGCAATTCTGGAAAGAGTTTTAACTACACTTGGAAGGCAGCTGGTATGAGCAGCTAGTATGATGGCAAGATGTTGCGCTGTGCAAAGGACTTCACAAAATTTCCTCCTGAGTTCACACCAATACAATAAAGTTTGCGCACCCAGAAGTTTTTTTGGAGCTGCAGTTACGAAGACTTTCTTCTCCATCTCCACCCTTGATTTATAGAATGCATACCACCACGTTCTGCTCCACAAAGACAGACGTAACCTAACAATGGCCTTTTTAGGTACAAACAGGTCCCTTATGGTCTAGCCCAGGGGTACTCAACTCTTACCCTACAAGGTCCAGTGCCTGATGGTTTTCTGTTCTATCTCATCATTAATTGCACCAACATGGTGTCCCAAGTCTAAATAAGTCCTTGATTAGAGGGTTGCAATGAAAGAAGTGGAACTGGCTTTGAGCTCCAGAGTTGAGTTTGATGGGTCTTTCCTAAGGGCCAAGCAGCTTTCAAAGTGTGTTGAAAGCATCTTAAAAGATTTACCAAGAATCCAGTTCTGCTTGGATGATGTTATAGTGTTTGGGAACACACTGGAACAGCCCAGTGATAACTGTTACTACCATATGTGATAGAAAGCCTGCACTAGATTTTTTAAGAAGCAGTTTAGACCTGAAACACGTTTGCTGTACTCTTCTTTCTCAGACGTTTATTCATGGCTAACCCACAACGTATGCAATATGTTAGCTAACATTTATACAACCCTTAAAATCCAACTGTAATCCTAATGTACTATGAAATAAGTAATATGTTAATGGAGAACTGTGAGAACTACTCGAAGCCATAACATTTTGGGCCAGTTTCGCATACACTATGTATAAAACTGTTAAAAGTTAAATGTAACTTGTAAAAATTCATATAATTTCTTACTACAGTAGCTGGCTAGTTAACTTGTCTTTTGTATTGTGAAGTGGCTTGCTACATATCTACAACATATTTAATTTTAATATGAAATGTATTAATCTTCATTTACTTGGTCAGTCATCAGAAATACTTTGATTTCATTTGCTAAAACCAAAAGATAACTTTTTTTGCAGCACTATCCACAAAACCACCATGAACTAGCTAATGCTTTGCCGGTCTCGTTTGATAAGGGAATGGGAGGAGTTCTTGTAAAGGTTCAACAGAGGATATTCAGTGTACCTTTAATACTAAAATCACCAAATGACAGAAATTACTTCTACAATTCCAAAATGTCCAAATTCAACATTTAATTATATCTCTCTACCTAAATGATAGAATACCACTTATTTCAGAAGAAACCTTTTTGCATTCCTAAGGCTTATGAAGAGTTTGTTACAGGAAATAATCACAGCCAAGTCGCAATCAGTATTTTAGACGACATTTCCTGCACATTTATGAAAAAACCTCAAACATTGAAAGTTATCACTGGGCTGTATATAGCCTAGAAATTATTTATTGCCACATCCAAATGCTATTAGAAGTATTTAAACCTCCTGTTCCCCAGTGGAACATCTCACTTTAATGACCCTTTCATGTTGGAATGACAAGTGGGAAACTTATCTGAGTTAGTTTCCTAATTTACTATTCCTGAAAAGCATCTAAAGCCAGCATAAGATCATGTGAATGATGGACAATTAGAACCAATGTTCATGATTGCTGGTAATTTTGAAAAACTAGACATTTAGAGAATAATAATATGTTATTAAATCTACAATAGCACTATAGCAAGAAATCTTTATTTAGATGTTCAATCCCTTTGCATAGAGAAGTGAAAGGTCTAATAAAATGGGTTTCCTGTTCCTCTGCTGGACATAATGCATTTCTACTGTGACATGTACAGAGTAGGTTACCTGTCACTTTTTTCTTTACACAGAACAGAATATAATATTATATATCATTGCAATCAGTAGACTTTAGGCGACATCTATGAAGGTTGTTAGAGAACATTAAAGAGAAGATTAGCATGTCTATGGTTTGGAGTGTTTTAGAGTGTTTTTTTAACATGCTTAGACACGTTTTCACATTGGCAAGAAATGTCTTAGCAAAATGTGACAAGCAATTGTATCTGTAACAAAACTAAACATTAAAAAGGCCACATGTATATTATTTTGCCCATTTAAGACTACTTTATGATCAGAAGTTGTCTATAGTTTTTATTTAGTGGATAGATAACATTACATAGTCATTTTAATATTGTTTTTAAAAATGTTACCTTATTTTCTTCTAACAGGAAATCTGAATGGCATTATTTTTAAATGGCTGCACTTGTTGACTGCCAGCCTCTGCAGACTGACTCCAATCTTCAAAATGTTCCTTTAAGTATCTAGTAATGTAGTACCATACAAAGTTTGATACTTTCATCATTAAAATACCTGATTATTTCAACCTAAATGGTTTATCCCTCACAAAACCTCACAAAAGAAATAGTATTTGTAGAAAAGTGATTACACTGTTTTCTGTAATGGATGGCTTCTTCGAATAACAAGACTAGTAACTTTATACAGTTTTCTACTTGGAATAACATGTTGTTACACCCCAATTTACACCCATGCCTTCACATTACATTATGCCCCTCAACCGGCAGACCGTAGGCCGGATCTAAACCCAGAACCGGGTCATTACCGCAGAGTAAAACGTTTGTGGGGGGACATCAGTCAGGATTTGACCACTCATGTCATATGAACACACAAAAGACAAGGCAAATGGTGCAAATTGCAAGGTGATAGCCCTGATAGCTGCAAAATATTCTCAATGCTACTACTGTAGATATAAACAGATATAAACAGTTTTAACATTTTTTGGATTCCAAGTTTGAGGCACTATTTATTAAGATGACTGCCATGCAAAATCTTTGTGACCAGACCTTCTCAAATAATACTTGAGTCCCCGTTACATAGGGTTACGTTCTGTTGCTACTGTGCAGTTGAGACCATCTGTGCAGGTATGTAGGAGCTGATGTCTGCTGGCAAAGAGGAGAGGAGGTGAGATGGATGGGTTTCACTAGACTGAGATGGAGGATACAGCTCTATGGAACCAGAGGAAACTAGAAAAAAGGCAGATGAAATATTAGTTTCCTGTTTTTCTACTAACAATTCAACCATGCATTTAAATGCCCTAATTACAACGGCAGCTACTGTAATGCAGTAGTTAATATTTACCGCTGTCTATCCTAAAGGAAGTTATGTGCTTAAAAGCTTTTGATGTTTTGAGTATCCTTTGTAGTGTCAGACCCCTTCATCTTCAGTGACATATTCTGCACCTTAAGCCATATATTTACCTGGCACAGGTGAAGGGGACTGTAGGTGTAAGGAGTCCGCCTGTATAGGCTGGTCAGCCTGCTCCTCCGGGTCTGTGGTCAGAATCTAATCAATGCAAAAGACATTAGCAGATTCAACCCACATTAATACTATTTCCGATCATTAGCTAGTGAACCTAGACTTTTATGTAACTGTATATTATGCCTGGGTAAGCAATCATTAATGGCATCACTTTCACAACACTGAAGGTTTGGATTCAAAGTACCTGTCTGACTGCCGTTAGATTGGTCAGTGTTCCCAGGCTGCTGCTGTCAGTGATGACTATGGCTTGGGACAGGAGGCTGGATGAAGGGTAGGGGGGCATATCAGACTTGCTGTACACTGCAATAGAGACATTGAAACAAGGCGTTGAGATACTTTAGGAAGCCTTCTATAGTTTTAGTAGTTCTGTTATGATGCTCTCACTTATTCCTTTTCTCACATACAGTGTCCTCTGTAATTATTGTGACAGTAAAATATTTTTGTCCTTTTCGGCTTTAAACTGCAAAAGACTAGATTTGAAATCAAACAGTTGCTATGAGGTTGTAGAATACAGTTTTTTACATTTTTAGTGTACACTTTTTGTACGATTGTTATATTTTTGGACACCAAAGATATTGGAACAATTGGCTTAACAGGTGTTTCTGGTTAATAAGTTGTTTTGTCATGTTATTTGTGTAGGCAGTTAGATCAGTGTCAATGCCTAGTCTTGATTCTTGGCTCTATAATTTCCTATTGTGGGGCTCTTTTGATGTCTCTCAACACGAGGACCATTGAAGTGTCAATGAGAGTTTAGAAAGCCCTTATAAGGCTGACAAATCTGAAACAAAGCCAAAGTTTACAAAAAATGACAGTGGCAACAGAATGAATTCTGACGTTTACAGAAACATCTTGCCTGCTGAAGAACAAGCCAATGCCTCCAAACTCCAAACCTTGGATAGCGATTCATCATACAGCCAGACAATGACCCAAAACACACTGCCATAACAACTAGCAAGTATTTCATGTCTGAAAACAAGAACATTATTGCTGGCCTGGTCAATCTCCAGATTTAATTCCAATTGAACATGGTTTTTAATTTGCTGAAGATCCGATTTCAGTAAAAAAGACTTAATAGTTATTGTTTGATTTCAAGTTCAAAGATTCTCAGCATAGAGCCAAAATAAGAAAAAGGGCTTCACTCTCCTAATAATTACGTAGGTCATGACTTTGTTTCCACATGTGGTCTTACTGTGACAAGGGAGCTGTGTCATGGTGGCCATGAAAGGACTGTGGTGGCCCATATGGCTCTGGAACTGCTGTGTGAGTTGCTGCTGGGATGAGGATTGAAGCTGCTGCTGGAAAGAGATTGGCTGAAGTGTGGTGAACCCGCCTCCCACGTTGTTGATGACAGGTACAGTTTGACCTGTCGACCAGGGAAACGTGGATCAGGCTATGCCACGCTGCTTTGGAATTGTCAGTTACTCCAACACCACGTTGTTATCATTACTTGAAGAGGAAACTATGTACTACTGTTGTGGATATATGTTGAGGTGACAGTTTGTTGATAATGGTCCACAGAGCTCTGAGACACTGTATGGACTGAGTTACCTATGAGGAGAGAGGACTCCCCCAGACTCATGACGCTGGGCAGGGAGGCCATGATGAGACCCTGGGGCGGAGCAGGAGAGGCAGACAGACTGTGCAGTGAGGTCAGGGTGCTTACTGGAGGCAGTGAGCCCCCTCCTGATACCTGAAAGGGGAAGAATGTGGTTGGTAGCTAAGAGAGCACCACATGTAGATTATTGTGAGGGGTTAGATGCCTTTATACTGAAACGTTTATGGTGACAGGATTACTTGTTTGATACGATATGGCTTGTCAACTGACAATCTATTGCTTAAGTGTTTATCAGTCTCTTGATGACGTAATGTGGGTTGGGATATTAGCGGACCATGACGTATTGTGGTTTGGGATGGCAGTGACTTGTTATGATGTAGAATGATAGTTGCTCACTGGTTTGTGATCATGTGTACTTGCGATAACGTGTGCCTGTGGGAGATGTGGTTATTATATAATGGTCGATGATCTCACTGGTTTGTGATGGTTTGTTTCCAGGAGTGTGTGGCTGGGCTCCAGTTGGATCGGGCTGGCCATGCGTCTTTCCATGCCTCGGTCTCCATTTTGACCCCTGACTGATTCCATAGTGTCACATATGATTTGCTGGCTGTACTTCATTCCTGGAGAAGAAGAAATGCTTCGATCAACTTTTTCTTGAGGAGAAGGCAGTGTTGCTCCCTTGAAATAATCTTTGTATTCATTCGGGTGATGGTGTTACCTTGCACAGGGCTATGTGAGAGTGTGTGGTTGGTGGAGCTTGCTGATTGGCTTGTGTAAGGCGTATCGAGAGCCAGCTTATGGCGAAAGGCCTCCTCCTTGCGGCGGTTAGCGAACCAGTTGTACACTCGTACCTCAGTCACGAGGTTAGAACCTAGGCCAGCCAGCTGGGATGGAGACACACCCCTCTGGAGACACTCAGCCCTGAGGGGGAGCCAGAGAGGCCCCGGGGCCAGAAGAATATGTTTAAAGTGGGAATCAGCAGTTAAAACAATGACGAAGCCTTCTCCCTGCCCTCTGTTACTTTCAAAATCTGTGGGATGGGGCAAGAGAAATGTAAACACTACGAAATTCATAGACAGGACTATGGATGCAAGGATGGACCATCTGGGATATCAACATCTTTGGATTATGTTTGAGGCTGTCAAATGTTTGTTTCAACAGCTAAACTAAGCTCATGAGGTATTTATAAATTATAGGACCAGTTTCGCTGATACAGATTAAGCCTAATCCTGGACAAAAAAATCTGGTCAGTGGAAATCAGCCCATAGTCTTGATTCCATGGATCAGTATTATTAATATATAGGTCTCGAAAATGTATGTGGAAACTCCAGATTGCCCCTTTAAAGGAGTACTCACAACTACAATGACAGCTACTACATTGCACTCTAGGAACATTTCCTCAATGTTTCCTTAACTTTATATTTGTACTGTCTTCTTCATGTCACCTGTTACACTCCTCCACTAATCCCTCTCTCTCCTCTTTGCTGGGGTTCTTCTGTCGTTCATAGGCGTGGAAAAGGATTTGCTGGGAGGCAGGTCCCCATTTGAACCTGTTCCTCCGTCCTTTCCTGGCATCCTCTCCTGGCTCCTCTCCTGACCCCAGGCCATGTCTGGCATTAGTGAACTCTGCATTGGGAAGGAGCATATTTGTACAATTTTGGGATATTTATCCATTGTATTTTACATGGTATCACTGTGTTAGAATCAGTAGTATTGAGACAAAAGACCCCACAAGGAAAAAAGCTAGGGTAGGCTAAGGTTAGGGAACATTGATTTCTGGATTTATGGTCCCCACAAGGTTAGGGAAACAAAAGTAGGTGTGTGTGTGTGTGTGTGTGTGTGTTTGTGTGTGTGTGTGTGTGTGTGTGTGTGATCCAGGTCTACACACTATGTACTGTACGTGTGACGACCCAAAGGGTAAAACTTCCAATTGGGCAGTTTTAATGTTGGGGTTACTTTTAGGTTCAGGCATTACCGGTTAGGTTTAGGGTTAGGCGTTCAGGCTAGGTTACAGTTTAAGCAAAATGTTAAATTTTTTAGGTTAGGGTAAGGGTGAGATTTATTGCTTGGGGATGGTAAACATGGATTTCTGAGTTTCAGGTCATCACAATGAAAGAAAAAAACATTTGTGTGTGTGTGTGGGTGTGGGTGTGTTTGGGTGTGTGGTCAAATAGGACACACTGTGGGATGTTGGGTGTTTCTCTACACATGGAACATTAAAGTAGACAGTCTTGTATGTTACTGTACATGTTTACAGGCTATTTGACTCCCCCATAGTTGTACAGCTGACAGGCAGTATTACATACAGTCTCATAAAGGACAACTAGATGTAATCTTGTGCAAGAGCTCTGCAGGCTCAGAATCATATAGTAGATTTCTATAGTTCAATGCCATACTGCAGTGAAGGACAGGCAGCGTCAGCTCATCAGCTGGTCAAATACTCACGCTGGCTAATCTCTCCCTGCTTCCTGACATACCAGCTGTACAGAGCAGCCCGTTTCTGGTTCTTCATGGGTGTGCCTTTGTTGAGGTGCTGGGAGAGATGGGACTGGTTGAGGCCAGTGGACTCCACCACCTCCCTCTGGGGGAGGTTGTGCTGCTGCATGTAGCTCTTCACCAGTTTAGCCACGCGCCATGGATCCTCCCTATAGCACACACACACACACACACACACACAGAACACACAGATGGAGGTGCAGAGAGAGGGAAAGAGCTATGTTGACAATAACAGATAAGGGGAAGCACAGCAGTGCAAAGTCCAGCTCGCTCTGGTCACTGGAATGAATACCCATAAAGAGTGTGTATAGAAAAGTGGATATAAGACTGGCTGCCACACAAACCTTAAAGGTTCTCTGTAGTACATAATGTAGGTTTTATGTGTATTAACATGGCTTTGTCTATGTTTGGTTCATTGTGAGACTTAGGCCTGGTTGGTTAAGTGTCTTTGTTAGCTAGGTGATGTAATATGGCCAACTTTAAACTGTACAGTACAGAACAATGAGCAGTTAAACCAAAATCTTGAAATATTTTTCATAGTTTCAGGTAGGTTAAACATGAAATAATGTTTTTCACTTCAAGTTTTGGAAAACATTGACTGAGACCTGTTCCAGCACACACACACACACATACACACACACAGCACAAAACACACAACACACACACATACACACAGACACAGTACACAACAAACAGCACGTCTGTTAATCTTAACCCATGCATGTAGTTCATTCATTAAGAAGATAGAAATGGCCAGAGAATAATGATGGCCTGGGTAATTAGTAACCAGGAAAGGAGGAACCCTCCTTTAAATTCACCTCAGAGGCCGAGAGAGTTCTCACAAAGGAGAGGGAGCAAGAGAACAAGGGAAGGGGGACAGTGGGACACACTTTGAAAAAGATCAAGAAAAGGAGTTAAAGTCAGGTAAAAGTGTCACTTGTTTGTACTCTTCGGAGCCTTTTCTTGGTGGAAGAACATCAGAAAAAGGTAGAGAATGGAAAACGGAATAAAATAATCTAAAATGTAATGTGTTCTGTAAGAATTTGAAAGACTTCAGCCTGCGTAAGTGATTAATAGCACAGCAAAGAGATTTGACTACCTCAGTGTTGCGGTGTGTGTCAATATTAATGGTTGATCGAAGAGACAGATTGATGTCTGTGTTGTTAACACGGTGGATGGTAGAGGTTTGGTCTTACTGTAGCAGTTGGTCAACCAGAGCCCTCTGTCTGGCTGCCTCCTCCGGTGGTAGTGCCTCCAGCTCCTGGAATATGGGGGGCGGAAAATCCATTTCTCCCTCCTCCGAACTCTCTCCATCCCCCCTGTCCCCCTTCTCGGCTCGAGGGGTGACCCTCTCTCGCTCCAGTTCTCCCAGGGCTTGGACGAGGACCTCCCGGGAGAGTCCAGACCCTAGCAGAGCCCAGATCAGCTGCTCCTGGAGAGCAGACAGACGCCCAGGGCCCGACCCTGCTTTTCCTTTCCTCTCTTCTCCCTCCATTACACTGTTGCCTAATGCTCACCTGGCTAACGCAGCACACAGACAACACGGGGCACAGGTCACCAACAAACACACAGTAACAAACCCTCAGGAACACAGACACACTCATGCGTTTACATACAAAACATATTGCACGTCTGTCCTTGGTATAGATAATAGAGAACGTTTGCTTTCATTTTCTCCTGTTTGATTTTCTCCTCGTCTCGTTCTGAGCTGTCTGGTTTTAGCCCTCCACCTGCTGTTATGCTTTCAAAGGTCTTTTTTTTTTAACTTCCCCCTCCTCCCCATGTACTCTGTGAACTTTGTCCCTATCTCCCTCCATCCCTGACGGTGAGCAAAGTGCAGTCAAAAACTATAAATGAAAATAAACTTTTCCTGTCACATGCACATCCATGCATGCTCCTGTCCAACACGAAAAAGAAATACACATATGGAATGTTTTAAGATTTAACCAAACGGAATCTAAATACACATATTTAAAACAATTCTGTGATTTTTCAATACATTCAAAACCCACCCAATTTTCTTTGACCAGTATTGATTACACGTTTAAGACACAAAAAGAATGGCAGCAAAATTCCTCTTTGGCTTGCGTTGATGTTATTTTTGGCTGGTATCACTCAGATTTCAAATTAATTTTAATGTTATGGCCTAATTGTCTGGTGTAGATGGAATAGCTTAACATATATACATCATGGAAATCTGATCGGTTTGCCTGTGTTTTGAATAGCTTGGATTGAATTGGTAAGTAAACATGGAAGTAGGTGTTGTGTTGTTCTACCCACCACTAGAGGGCACTATTACATCATCCTAGACTGACGAAGTCTGAAAGATGTGGCTATTAGATGCCTGGGAAATCCGCGTCCACTGACTTTGGTTACTCTCACTCTCTCCCTGCTCACCTAAAGCTTTCTCTTCTCTCTGACTAGTCTTCTGGCCCTCTTCCTAGGTGGTTCTTCTCCCTGGGTAACCTAACCTAAGAGAGGAGTGTTGGGTTTTCATTTTCCCATAGCAGAAGACAATCTGGCCATGAAATCCAAACAAAGTATCCTCCCACCCACCCCTTTTTCATGAGTTCCTTCCTGTCTTTCCTTGAAGGTGCATTCCCTGTCTGTGGTTAGATCAGACATACATGTCACGTCAGAGCTTGGTATTTTAGATGAATCTGGTCATTATTACCATCCCACGTCTGTGCACTATTATACTCAATGACTTTCTCTAACTTCAGGAATACTTCTGATTTGGTTGTACTGAAGAACACTTGCAAGTGGCATTGTAGATATACTGTAGCCTATTGGCAGTATTATTTTTGCACTCCAGTAGCTCTTTCCCTCTCCCCTTCTATTTCCCTCTCCCCTTCTCTCCCTCTCTCTCGCTCTTTCTTTTTGTCTTACCTTGTGACTTCCTCTGAATCAGCCTATCACCTGCCTTTTAGTGTAGCTCACTCTCCTCTCCCCACCCTACCCTAGGGAAGATGGCATTGTATGGTGTTTGAAAGGGGGAAACTCAGGAAAACAGTACTCCCTCTATCTCTCTGAGACTGCCCCGTAATCCATTCCCATTGTTCCTGACTTGTGCATTGTTCAGAGGGCGGCCCAGCGAGGGAAACTTCAGGCAGATTGTATGGCTTCCTATTAATCTCTTACAGTGCATTATATCACACGAGCAGCTGTGAGTAAATATGCAGTTATGTCATTTTACAATGAGCACGGTTGCATGTCTTGCTAGCATGTAGCCTAGACTGGCTCCTGTTCTTGGACTGAAGCCTCACAGGACAAGACGTGTAGCTTCCACTTTGCTCACTGGAAGAGGGAACACGGCTACTGTTCTCCCAGCCGTCCTCGTCATAGTCTCATTAGTCAGCCACCCTCCGTTCTGCCCCCTCCTCTCTGCCTTTGGGTCCATGTCATCCCGCCCCCCCATGCTATTCAACCCCATTGATCATGCATGCAGAAATGGAACTCACCCCTTAGTTCTTGCCCAAATAGGCCCTGTCCCACTTTTAGGAGCTTCCTCTGCAGACGACAGAGGCTGTTGTAGCCCACGCTGGGTGTCTCAAACCGATCCAACCAGCCAGTATAAAACGCATGGCCACGTCTTACGCACAGACAGAGCTTACTATGCAGAGCGCAAACAAATAAACCCTTTAAAAACCTGTCAGTATACAAATGGCAATAGGAGTGTCAGCAACGTTGGTGTTACACATGTTCAGCGGGTAGAGAGTTGGGGTGTGAACGGGTTTGTTCCAAGTCTCCTTCCCACTGTCATCTGGCATTAGTTAAGCAGCTTGTCATGAGAGTGCACACACTAATGGAACAAAATAGGTGTGTAAAGGCGAGTTGAATAACCAGAGCCTTGTTTGACTGTGCAGTAGTCGTGGTTAGTTAATTTGAAGTTTTGAAGCAGATTTGGAAGACTGATTTTGAGGCAGATTTGAGGCAGATTTGGAAGACTTCCCAAAGTTCCATTAAAAGTGTTTCATGGGAACAGAGATCAACAATCCTGCTTACCTTTAGTACACTACGCCCAATGCACTGACATTGATTTAATTATTAGAAAGGCTGTTCTGAGTGGCGACATTGTGATCGGCCACCAATTGGTTAACGAGTCACATGTTGAGTCAGTGTTGGAAAGGAGATTAGCTGGAGCTGGCTTTGGCACTAATTAAATACTTAAGACCCAGCAGTGAATGTGCACACTGACCATAACCATCTCCTGTATAAAACAAAACCGTTTTCAGGGGTTAGAGTATGGGTAGTGACTGAGTGAGGAACTGATGCTCTCAGGACAGTGAATCAATGTATGGAGACTGACACTGTTTAAGAGAATGTGAACGCTTTCAAAAACAAAGAACATACACTCCAAAAACTGTCCTTTTTACAGTCACTTTTTCGTAGACCAAACACAGTGTGTCTATGACAGCTAACTGTTGTTGTACAATAGTAGTTTTGTGGGATTAAAACTGGAGAGCAGATTTATAAACACGTGTATTAGACCTGTGGCCCTATGACTGTGGGCCTGTTCATTCAATCCTATTATCACAGCAGAATAAAGAGACATTGACACATACAATTTAGGACTGTTCCACTGCAAGCCATTAGTCCAACTAATAAAAATGCTATTTCTTTAAACAGGTACTGATATAGAGTCTAAGTTGAACCTATTAAGAGGGAGTACAGGGGCAGTGAGGGCAGTTTGAACCAGCTACCCCGAGGCTATAGGTAAATATCACTGGGCCCAGGGCAATTCTCTTGGAATAACCTAGTACATCTTTATCTGAGTAGTGTGCACGTATGTAGAAGGTATTACATATAAAATGAAGCAAGTTCATAAAAGGGGGGATGAGAAACTATTGAAATATCCCACTGACACGCTTGAATGAGGGTAAACATCCATCAAGGTCAAGTGGTCATGCAGTCCCTCCTGTGCCTTCAAGGCCCAGACCCATTGGCATGCTACTACAGCTCTGCGCTTCTTTTCTGAAATGTGTCATTAAAGTTAACACAGCCTACTTTACCACCTTGGTTTAAATATGAACCCCACACCACAACAAACATTTGTATTCCAATTATGTATTAAGTATTATAATTTTCCATAAACTATAACACATAAAAAGTAGCGCATTTTAAGTCAATTGGATATTGATAAGCGTGCGTAAAACGTGCGTAAAATGTGCGAAATAATGTATGAGATAAAGGGGTGCACCGCTTAGCAGGATGAAAGGAACACGCGGGCATAAGAGAGGAGGAGTCTACCACTCTCCTTGGGCCCGATCCCGATGCACTCGTCCCTCCTCTCTGCAACAGCCCGTTTCCCCCTTAACCCTTGGCCAAACCCCCGCCCCATCACTCCACTGCCTGTTTTTCCATACGGTAGGCTACAGGGTACAGTCTGAACACACGGGCACGCAATGGAGACGGAAGGGAGCCAGAGCAGCCTGTCCTCCACGGACTCCCCACACGACCCTTGGTAAACCTACCTTCCCCCGTCGGCTCTACCTAGTCCTGAAATCGGACACACCTCCGAGAAAAACCCGGGAGTTGGGAGAAACTACGATCTCTCTTTTTGTATTGTCGGTCCATGGCACTGCTCATCTTCCAAGAGAAACCGCTCATTTATGTATTTATTTTTGTTGACAAATAATATTTTGGGTTTAATAAGGGTGTATCTTGGAAGAAGTTAATTAAATATCGCTATTACGGGTCGAATAAAAAAGCATTTAGATGCCCACGATAACCTAACATCAAAGCTTGCATATTAGCCTACGTATTATATTTGCGTTTTCATTTAAATGTATTTTTTGTTTTTTTAGCAAAATGTTCATAGGCGGTCTCAGCTGGCAGACGACACAAGGTAAGATTTTTCTGGACTTAAAACTTTATCAGCCATGTATTTATTCTCGTAACTCTACCTCAATGCTGTTGTAAAGTCAGAAAGTTATATTTGGAAATAAGAATCCGTCAAAGTTTCAAGATTTCTAAAAATGATTATTGAGTTTTGATATGCTTGCTTGACGTATAGATCAGTTCTGCGTTCCAATGCTGAAATCAAAGCGCTCATTCAACATAGATAAGTAGTCTAGCCTAAACGGGCTTGTAATAAAGAATGCCAATCCCCAAGTAGCCTAATTGTGAAAAAAAACTACAACTGTCCTTAAACAAAAAATCCGTGAAAAACTGATTTGATTTTGGAAATAAAGGAGTTTATGAATGTTCTAATTAATACACCTTTGGTAGGCCTAAGAGTCTATTAATGAAGTCAAGACAATAATGGTACACTTTTTACCAGAAAAAAATATTTTGTTACATCCCTTGTTTCATCCCTAAGGCATGAATGTTGTCCTGAATGTGATCGTAATCGATCGATACGTTGATTTAGCCTAACTGTAGACAATTCTGTATAGGCTGTCATAGTCAACTTTTAAGCATCTACTTATCAATCATAGAAATATCATAAAGAATAAGAAGTACAATAATGTCAAACAGTATTATAATTTACCCAAACTAGAATATATTGACAATTCTGTCGGCAACATAAAACCCGCGCTGTAGGCTACCGACATACTAAAACATCGTTTATCGTACAATTTGTTGTTCTTTCTTTCAGAGGGACTGAAAGAGTACTTTTGCAAGTATGGCGAGGTGAAGGAGTGCATGGTGATGCGGGATCCAGTTACTAAGCGCTCGAGGTGAGGGAGGCGTGCACCGTACGACACCCTATCAGAAAAGCCCGCTCTGATACAACACACTAGTTCAACTGCTCGTCATGACGTAGGCCTACTTCATTCATATTATTATTATATGTGCCAATACATTGTTTTTTAAAATTTATACTCTGACATTTATTTGCAGGGGTTTTGGATTTGTCACTTTTGTTGACCAGGCTGGTGTGGATTCAGTTTTGGCAGTAACCAGACATGAGTTGGATTCAAAAACAGTGAGTTATTAATCCATTTATAGTATTTCTGTTTACTTTTATCTTATCCAGTACCAGAACACATTTCCACTCTTAAAAACTGATCAAAACATTACATTATTTTTTTAGGCATTTGCCTACACTAGTTTTTTTCTGATTTTCTCAAAGTTTTTATTGTTATCTCTGGGAAAGTGAAATATACATTAAAATATAAAAACATGTATAGATCTACGCTTGTCTTTATATTGCCATATTAAAGTAGTTGCCGTAACAGCTTTTCAATCAGGCTACTTAACTTGGCTATTAGTCAAATAGTTTTGAGTGATGTTGTCCCCATCATGATTTGCAAGTGTTCGTTACATGTAAAGTGTAATGGGATCTAAAAACGACATGTTGGAAAGCTCAGGAATAGACTGGGCTACAGAATGGGCTCTCTTTTCCTCACCCTCCCACAGTGAAATGGTGAAGAAAGTGTTACTCAGTGTCAATTTCCATGGTAACTGGGGGTCCCAGACAGGGTTGTGCTCAATAGCAACAGTCTCTGCTTCATAGCAAGTTTAAACTCATCATCATCTGTCTGCATGCTGTTCTGTATTTCAGTTTGTTCCTAATGACTGAAAATAACTTCAATATGTCTTTGTGAATAAATCCATGAATGGACTTCAACTAATAAACTACAGGTGTTGGTGTAACTGGAACGAGATGATGATATTCCCAACATTATTGTGTAGAGGCTATTAAATAATGCCAGAACACCCACTACCATGTAGAAGGCCATTATTTACTCCCTTACGAGGAAAACAAATCAAAATGTCAGAACTCAATCAGCCGTATCAAAGGTAGCACTATTGTTTTAAATAAAACCACACTGAGTGTGTGGTTCGAGATGGATTGTGTTCAACTTGTGTTTGTAAAACTCTGTGTGTGTGTGTGTGTGTGTGTCTTTGTCCGTAATGAATGTGGGCTGGTCTGTGAACAATGCTGCCCATTGGTCGCCATAGGGACGGCTGAGTTCCCCCTTCCAGGGTGGGAGTGGTGATGGCTGTGGGTAGGTCAGTGTATTGAAATGTGCTGAGGCTCTTTCTTCCCTTTTGTGTTTAGAGCGGTGCACACCATCTCAACATATCTATAGATACATGCAGGGAAGACTAGTATAGATTAGAGAGGCACTTCGTAACAGACGATGAGGACTCATGGTTAGGGCTTCGCAGGACATATGCAACAAGACTGCTTCACTGTAGGACAGTTGTGCTGCATTAACATGCACAGAAGCAGGGAACGATGTTTGTGAATGAACAGTGGAGAAAAAGTCTGACCAAGTCAAAGATTACTGTAGTAGTCTGGTTTGGCATTATGAGTGTTACAATCGGGCCTGTAATGGTTAAGTGCCATGATCTCATCTCTGTGTCTCCATGACACCTGCCTCCAAAGAAAATAGACAAAAACCAATGTCTTTGAAAATGATAATGCCTGGGATACCAGATTAGCAGATAGTCTAACTCATAATAAAACCTAGTGTTTACATATCCATGTTATTTGGAGGGAGCATGGTGAAGAGTCCACAGTTTGACTGGTATTAGTTGGAGGGAGCATGACTGAGAGTGGGCCAGGTGACTGGTGTTGGAGGGAGCATGGCTGAGAGTGGACCAGGTGACTGGTGTTGGAGTGAGCATGGACGGAGCATGGCTTAGAGTGGACCAGGTGACTGGTGTTAGTTGGAGGGAGCATGGCTGAGAGTGGACCAGGTGACTGGTGTTAGTCGGAGGGAGCATGGCTGAGTGTGGACCAGGTGACTGGTGTTAGTTGGAGGGAGCATGGCTGAGTGTGGACCAGGTGACTGGTGTTAGTTGGAGGGAGCATGGCTGAGAGTGGACCAGGTGACTGGTGTTGGAGTGAGCATGGACGGAGCATGGCTTAGAGTGGACCAGGTGACTGGTGTTAGTTGGAGGGAGCATGGCTGAGAGTGGACCAGGTGACTGGTGTTAGTTGGAGGGAGCATGGCTGAGTGTGGACCAGGTGACTGGTGTTAGTTGGAGGGAGCATGGCTGAGTGTGGACCAGGTGACTGGTGTTAGTTGGAGGGAGCATGGCTGAGAGTGGACCAGGTGACTGGTGTTAGTCGGAGGGAGCATGGCTGAGTGTGGACCAGGTGACTGGTGTTAGTTGGAGAGAGCATGGCTGAGAATGGACCAGGTGACTGGTGTTAGTTGGAGGGAGCATGGCTGAGAGTGGACCAGGTGACTGGTGTTGGAGGGAGCATGGCTGAGAGTGGACCAGGTGACTGGTGTTAGTTGGAGGGAGCATGG